>JAFEMH010007565.1:0-84617 GCA_022495995.1 Adenophora triphylla var. japonica
ATTATTGTGAGCTGCCATTACTACAATAAGATATACAAACAATAAAACATATAAGTATCAACGCATATACCACTTAAGAACAAATAATGTATTTCATTTGATTTTGGTTTAACTGAGTCAATGCCCAAAATCAAGCTATTTAGGTAGATAACATCAATCATATCATATATGACTCTTAGATCTTTTATGAGATTCTAGACATCATATGTCAAAACATGTTTTAATCTCATCTATGACTTGTGTCAAATCTCATTTGAAAACACCAATTAAGTCAAAACCTTTTTCAAACGTATGAGACACGAACGATGCACCTAACTGAGTCAAAACTACATCAACCGTTATCTCATCTTGATCACAAATTAAGATATAATGATGCACCCAACTGAGTCAAAATGACAGCAAAATACCCTAAAATTTCACAAGTGTTCTAATTAAGGGGTGGCATAAAATTTAAACATTTAGAAGGCGTTTCACATAATAACAAACGTCGCATGGTTGTATATGAAACTTATGTGTACATAATCATGAACATAGAACTTCACATAACATCATAAACAAACAATTTGTTTCAATTTTGAAAATTTACTAATCAAATTAAACAAAGCAATACCCATGTAGAAGATTAATCATATTAATCAACTATTAATCATAATCATGTTATATATCATATAATTATTTTCTCAAAGCAACACACATAAAATCATAGATCTATTTCATATAGCATGTAAAGAATTTAATCAAATTAAATCTAGCATGCCAATTTTAACCTAATCATGATAAAACGCGGATCTGATACCACTGTTGGGTTTTGGAATTACAAACGCATCGGAAGATTTAGACTTTGAATTGTTGACGAGTCTTTGATCTACTCCTTGTTCTTCCTTGTGATGATTTGGTCTTCAAGCTTTAGGTGATAACGAAATCACCTTCTATCGGTAATCCACACGCGAACGAACCAAGATCTTGTATCTTGTAGGATTGCTAGATGATCCCGATTGTTGAATCGTCATTCAACAATCAATGGGTGTTAATGGAATTGATTTGGGGTATTTTTGATCTTTGATTCTCAATCAAAATCAACGTTTTAGTGTTTCCAAAACCCTAAAAAAGTGTCCCATGGCTGAGGCAAAAGGGTTCTATTTATACATTGTAAAAAGTCATTTTCCTAGCCAAAATCGGAGTTGCAAAGAAAATATGATGGGGAGACCTTCTCGGCCTCGAGGCACGCGCCTCACTTGCTCCCAAGCGGCCGCCTCATGCCTTTTCCGCCTCCCCGAAGTTACCGCCTTCGAGGCACCCGCTCGCCTTCGCGAGTCGCCCTCACCCAAAATTCCATTTTTCGGCAATTTTTCAATCCGTTCTTTGTGTGTGACCCCATTTAGGAATTATATTCATGTTGGTAGTGAGTTTGAAACATCAAACTACAAGACATAAGTGGTTTCTAGAAAGCCATTATGTCCACCCAATTAATATAACATCAAAGCTTGATTTCTCGATAGATCATTTTCATAATACCTTTGTCCACGATATCATATTGAACATGAGTCATGGTTCACTTCAACTCATATTGTTCAATGCTTTCTCGATTCCGAATATGTTAATAATCCAAGTGCATTCAATCTCTATCAAATCTCTTGAGTGTGGCCACATATTTCATCAACAACATTCATCGAGGGGCCCAAGCAAACATCTCTCTCAACGAGAGGGACAAATCCCATCTTGACTTATCATTCTTCCCTACAAGAGTCCAATCGTGCCAACATAACCCTTATTGCTATCCTATTAAAGATAGTGTTAGAATATATCAAACACAATGTTCATCAAGTGGAAGACGATGATAATCTCAGTACAAAGAATTCTAATGACACGACTATCATGAGATTTAATCATGACATATATGACTATAGACCATGTCATAAATCTCATAGGTAGGTCATGTCCAAAGATACCTTGTTCTCTAACAAGTACCCATAAGTGTAATGTGCATCCCATGCATATAATCATCTCCATGATTATCCATTACCAACTTATACTAGTTATTTATAATAACTAGGGACGCAGTGTTATTATAATAAACATGCAAACATATAATAAGCCAAATAAATTTTCTCTATAATAAATGATAAAGATTTTTACATAACGGTATTAAGTTATAAGTCAAACATAACTAAACGCCTAGGACATTACACCAACAAAGGAATATCCATCGCAAGATGGTAATTTCTTATATTGCTATCGTAATTACTTACGTGAATACAAGCTTATAAGCTCATAAAAATACACCTTATCATCACGCGTAGGTCTTAGCCTGAGACCATCCCGCTAGTCGCTTTCACTAGTTTTGTGTCAAATACCAAGTGTTTTCAAGAGATCAACCTAATTGGCCTTGGACGTAGGCCGTGATCAACACGTTCCTTCAAAGATCACTAACCGAAATCTATGGATTTCACCGGATTATAAAGAGCTTGACCGAAATATATGTGAATATATGGAATTGGGGAAATTCGCCCGAACTTCATATGGATTCCTGGAACCTTCTTGCTCAATAAAATGAAGTATTCAAACATGGGTTTCAAGGTGGGTTTGTGAGTGTTGTGGGTGGAAAAAGGGTGGCTTTTAGTCGTGTGAAGTTGGAAAGATGACGGGTATATTAATGGAGTAAATTCTTATTTCAATTTTCGCATATAATTCTAATCTTTCAAAGTTTACCCTTTTATTTTTAAATAAACAAGTTTTGACAAATTATAGTGTCACTTCATCATTTTTATGATATTAGCACGCCACATATGTTGATTTAACGACGCTTGAAAGGAAATGAGATGTAAGAAAGACATGATAAATTAAATATTTAGGTTAATGAAGAAATCGAAAAGAAATATTTTATTGACAAATAGCTAAAAAGTTAAATAGGTTAATGACGAACTTGTTAATTAAGTCCTTCCCAAAGGAGTACATAAATTAAGATATTGTAGGTTTGGGATTAGCATAATTTTCTAGCATGACCGATCCCCACGTTCACCAACATTTTTAAGAAATTACCGTAATAATCTAGTGACTAGCTTGGCCAGATTTGCCGCGTCCCACCAACATTTTATGGGATTACCATAATAATCTAGTGTGGCCGAGTTGCCGCATCCATCAACATTATCTCGCCATTATGCTTTGCTCTTAACTTTTCAAAATTTGCATATACTTATTTAAGAAGGAAATGAAAAAAAAAAAAAAAAAAAAAAAAAAAAAAAAAAAAATATATATATATATATATATATATATATATATATATATATATATATATATATATATATATATGTTAGAGGCATAAAACGCTCAAAGAATTTAAATTAAATGATTTAAACAAAGAAACGTTTTTTAAAAAATGATTTAAAGTGTGAAAAATTGTCTTATTATGCGGAAACTAAGATAAGATGTTGTGAGCATGTATAGCTGGTTGTTTTTCACAAATTATTAAAGGTGATGATGCCAAAATCAAGCCAAATCAGCCCAAATCCAAGCGCAATGCTCCGGCGATTGCAAGGCCCGAAAAATAAGAGAAAACACGTTACAACTCACCCCGGGCGGATCCGGCCAAAGCGCCCTCCGTGAGAGTAAGTTCACCATTTTGGTATGTGAGAAACTAAATTGACAGAGTTTTTGTATTGTAAAAAATAACGTACCCAATAATGAGCCATAGGGCTTGTATTTATAGGGATGGATTGATAGCATGTCCATGTTGAAGTGAACTTATAAAGAGATAAGATATAATCCTAAGAGAATTATATCTCATTGTTAAGGAGTCACAATCTTGTTGACTTGAATTGGTGTTGGTAATTGTAATCCCGTTGATCACAACCGTAGAATCCTGCTTGAATAAGTGATCGTGGTAACTTATAGAGAACGTCGAGGAACAAGAATGTTTTATCTCGGCATTTGTATATAAGCCGAGGTCCATGATCAAGTCCTCGTCGTTTGATAATCAAGTCATGTGAAGTTGTCGAGGTTAATGATTTTGTCTCCTCGTCACCCGACGATATGCCGAGGTAAGAACTTTCCTCTCCTCATCGCCTGATGCTATCTCGGAGTACCTGCGTACGCAGTATGATGTCATTGAAGGCCGAGATGGATGCTTCTTTGATCATTACGTTGGAAGACCTTCCTCGGCCCGATACTGTTATTGGATTATGTTTATGACCCAATCCTTTTGGGAACTCAAGCAAGCCCATGTTCGTATCTCGCTTGATTTGAACTAGTCCCGAAATTTCTAGTTTGTTAGACGAGTAGAAAGTCATCTCGCCCCTCGCATGGGATACGAACGGTTTTGACATCTAATCCTCTAAATCTCTTCGTTGAATTTCACCTTAAACTACCATGATGATTACGTGTGCCCCGCCTTGTCACGTCATTGAAAATCGTTACCCAAAGATTTAATTTTGGGGGCGCCAAGGTAGTGCATTTTCTTGCTTCACCCACTTGTCAATCTGGCCTGTGAGTATAAAAGCTAAAAACCTTTCATTTAAACCTTTACATACCCCAAAATGTTTGAGAGCATTGCAAGGATACAGGCGAATCACAAAACCTTCAATCCAGCCTTCGGAGCTCGATTTTTCCCACGGTTCCGAAAATAAAGAAAACACGTTGCGACCGACCATTCCTTCACACTCGTATGAAATTTCTCCCTTTTTATGCATTCCGCACTCCCGATGTTGAGTTTTCTAGGGTTTTTAGGAGAAATTTTAAATGTGCCAAGAAAATGAAACGCCATTGTTGAAGAATGAAGCTTGATAGAATCTTCATGTTGAAGTGAACTTGCCAACTCTCAGACAAACTCTAAATCTTTGAATTTCTTTACGATTTTGCATGAATTTCTTGAATATTGAATGAACTCCCTTTAATCTTTGATTCCCCTTAGAAATGGCTCGTTCTTGGGACCATTCTCCCCATTCTCGTTATGGATATCACACGGCAATATTTTATCTTGAGGGTTTATCGTAGAGAGAGGTCCATGGTTGATGCTCACCCCGGATGATATAGGCAAGAAGTTGAAAGGTTGCCGGTCAAACTCAAATGTTCCTTCGATACCAGATTCCACAAGAATAGATAGGATTGCGTCCGATTCCCCAATATTATAGTTTTTGAGGATAGGGCCGAGATGATGGGAGCACATCGACCTTCCTACCCGCCTCGATCATGAAATTCGGCCCAACCATTTGAAGGCCCCCTCCTCGGCCTTATGAAATGACGAGAGGCTTTCTTCCCGTCATAAATCAGCCATTGGACGAGGTAACTAACTTTATCCCTCGTCTTTATGCGTATAATGACGGAAGAGACCTCCTCATCCACTCCGCATAGCTGACGCATGGAAGGCGCCTCTGCTGACGGCCGCCTGGTCCGAAGAAGGGGGAGGCCGAGGAGAAGGAATCTTGAGGAAAACAACGGGAATGTATGCTCCCATAGGTGCCGGATCTCATGCTCGAAAAATTGTATTCCAATGGGTGGACAAACCTTTCCGCATAAGTTAACTTATATGGGCAAAGGCAAAGATCTTAAGACGATAAATCTTTTCTGAAGTGAGGAGGAGAACTTTCTACAATGAAGACTATGTACACTTCTACTTCCAAGCAATTTCAAACAGGGGCTTCGTCTTCCTCGACCCTTTATCAATGAATTTTTGGACGATGTAAGGGCGGTGTCCGCCATGCTAGGAGCTAATGGTGCCGGGTTCTTGTTAGCTTCATCGTCCTTTTCCATGAATTTTTTGGTTATGAGCCAACACTTTGGAGCTTTGATTTTCAGATTTCTATGAACTTCTTTGAATATTGAAGGAAAGTTGGCTCGTCATAAGGAGTGCACCCAAGAAACCAAAGCCTGCTTCTCCCATGTCTAGCAAATGGGTAGCCTGGATAACCATTTTATTAGGGTTGAGAGTCGCCAAGGATCTTATAATCCGTAAGGGATCCAACTTCATCGTGTCCGTTCAACATGAATGGACTAAGGCCTCGATCAAGCGCCAGGGAGGCATTTGCCGAGGTGGGGTCCTTGATTGGTTTTAATAGAATCCACCGATCACTACTACGTCAGCCGGATTGATGTCGGGTCCAAAGGACGGTGGTTCCTCGTTACCGTTAAGAGGGGGAGGCGTTTTAACGATTGGACAACACACCTTGGCCTGCTTTTCATGAGGACCGTCCGAGGTGTAAAACCTCTCCCTTGACCAATGCCCGAAAGAAACAAATGCGGTTGGATGTAAACATTTAACTCGATACTGTATTTATTAGCATTGTTGTAATTTTTCCTTCTCGTCGTACTTAACCCTCTCTTCCTGTAAGTAGCTTTTAACTCAAGAAGAAGCATCCCTAGCCATGCGATACAAGTCCCATACGGAGTTGATAAATGTAGAAACAAAGTAAGAAGCAGAAGTGCTTGAGGAGAGAAGAAGCCAATGCTCGTAACCTGCACTAAGTGCTCAGTGGTGATCAACCCCTTCCCTCAAAATGCATGAGGAAGTTAATGCCGAGGAGAGGCGGCATCCGTGAGCGGCCGAGCCAATTATCGGAGATGGGCTCTAATCTCATGCCGAGGCCAGGAGGTGGAAGCCGAGGAGACCAACCTTGTTCCCAAGGAAATCGTCCAAAGAGCCCCAAGGTACCGTGGCGCAGGGAGCTGCGCTGCGGGCAACCGTCGTGGGACTTCCAATCCCGAGGCTCCTCCTCCCTTGACCATCCAAACCGCCAAAACTCAGCCGATACCGAGAAGCTTGCTCAGCTTATGGTGGCAAACGTGTCCCACGTCAAAGGGCCTTCCCTTTGCAAGACAGAATAGTCATCCCTCGATGAGGTTGGGCAGCTCCTATCCAAAGGGCTATGGATGAGATGCCTACGATGCCACGGTGAAGGGAAGCCGAGCAGGGATAACTTGCTCCGCCGTAAGGGACTCATGCCGGCCGAGGCGGTTATCTCGTACTTTTAACTTTGTCGTTTTTACTTGTGCTTGCTCATGATTCTAATCACAAGTTTATTTTTGCGAAGAATTGCTATGAGAACGTCTTGGCCAAGGCACAAGAGAAGCAAGTTACCGCCAAGGCTCAAGACGAGTGAAGCCGAGAGGCTAACTTGGCCGAGCTCTTGAAGGCCAGTGGACGCCGAGCCTCGAAGCCGCCAAGGCCAAAAAGTGGAAGCCGAGGTCCCGAGAGCCGAGGGAAAGAAGACAAAGCCGAGGAGCATCTCCTACATCTCTGCCAAAAGATGCTAAAGTCGAGGAAGCGAGGAAGGCCTAGTGCCGAGGTCCAAACGAGGGCCGATGAAGCCGGCTGGGTGCCGAGGGTTGGGAGGCTACCCTTCCCGCTACGGAGGAGAGGCAGGCAAGGGCACGCTTCAATTCAAAGAGAGCCCTGGCTCAAGGATGCCAGTGATGGCCGCCTCGGCCTTTCAAGATGCCGTGGACGAGAAGACGGCTACAATGTTCGAGGACTGGGTATCTCCACCTTCGCCCGCCGTGATCTTCGATGATCCCTCCACCAAAAATACTAAGATGGACATTAATAGCAATTGCTCATTGGACGCCCAGATCGTATGACCAAGAAGCCAGTGGCTCTTTCACCACTTTGATCCCTTTCACAATATAACTTGGATGTGATGGCCGAGAAAGATGACCCAAGCCGTGGCCACGAAGTGTGGAGGCCCCCCCATCGATTGCTCCTGCAACCTTCAAAGCTTTCAGTGGTGCCATCCAAGATGAGGGAAGCCGAGGGCCGAGGGGGAAACACCGAGGAAGCCAATATGCAAACCGATCAAAGCTATTATCCCCCTCCTCCCCCCGGTGCTCCACCAAGAATGGCTTGGATAAACCTTTTGATGATGATGTCCAAGAGGCCTGTAAATGGATTTTTCTTTTTCCTTTTTTGTAATAGAAGTTAGACTTTGTATTTTTCTTTTCGATATCACATGAAAAAGTCCTTTTGTTCTAAGTTAATATTGTTTCCATGAATCATTCATGCTTTGTTTCGTATGCTAGGCAAAGGCATAAAACTTGTGAAGGTGGGGATCCGAGGAGGGTCCCTCGTTCCCTGTTTGGATTGGAGCAAGTGTGGGCGCGAGGAAGGACTCCTCGGCTGGACTGCAATTCAGACTCTTTTTAGGTCAGATAGGCCGAGTGAAGGGCCTCGGCATGATCTGTTAGGTGATTTCTTCTTTTCCGTCTCCTCTATGCGCGAGGAAGATGACTCGGTGGCAACGTGTTTCTCAGACGTGATACCTTGTAGTCGTGTAGCTGGACAAGGTGTTTCCTTGTCTGGACGCTGAGGCAAGTCATTAGGCCGAGGAAGGATCCTCGGGCCCGACTGGGGGCAGATACTCTCGCGTGGATCCCGAAATCAAGGCGGGCGTCAGAGGTAAGGTAAGCCACTTCGGGCCGAGGAGGACCTCGGCTGCCTGTCCTGGGAACCCGTAGTCGCGAGTCAAGCGCGCACCCTCACAAGGCAGCACTCGTAGGCGCGTATGGTGTATGCTAAGAGCTCGGGATAAGATCCTCGTCTCCCTCTGCCGGCGTTTGTGTGAGGAGTTGAGTAGTTGCGTTGCATGTCGGAAGAAACCGTCGTAAACTCGAAACGTGATTACATCAAACTCTGCAATCCTATCAACTAAAAAGTAAAAAGACAAGAAAAACAAAGAAACTAATCTACCAAAAGCAATATAAACTAAAGATTAGCGATAATATTTTTTAAGATTGTTGAAATGCCACTGATGCTTGGCCAGCTCCTTTCCCTTCCTTAGTCTTCGCCGTAGGTCCCTTCGCGAATGACTTTGAGCTGCGATGATATAGTGTGGACCTTCCCAATTGGGGGAGAGCTTGTTCGTTCGTTTCCGACCTGCTGCTTCGGGATTTTTCTAAGTACCCAATCACCTACTGAATACTCTTCGATGAACCCTCTTATCATGATATGCCCCTCGTCCTTTCGCTTGTAGTTCACCATCCCTCATCTCAGGCAGCCTAGTCGGCTATGTACTAGGTCTAGGTCTCAGAGCCTATTAACCCTGCTCACTTCGCTCATCGTAATGGGAGTTTCTCATAGTTTGGACGGCCATTTACGCCGGTGCGATAGCCTCGTAACTCGAAGGTTAATGCGAATGGGGTTTCCTCATTGGCCTCGGTGGTTATGCGAACAACCAATAAGGCTAGGGGAAGTTTGTCCAACCATCTGACCCTCGCTGTCCTTTAAGGCGTTCCCGGGCAAGTGGTAAGGGCCGTTAGACCAGCTGCTTGCTGGCGGCTTCGCTTGTCCGTCGCCTCGGGGTCTCTGCTAACCGATGATTTTTGCATGGCGGACCTTGGACTCTTCCTGCAATGGGTCCTCACAGTTGGAATTAAATGCAAAGAGAGAATTGGAGTCCAAGCGATCGGGTAGACAATTGTATGTGGAAGGCCAAATCTACACTCGTATGTTGTCGTGGACAAAGTTGATCATGCAGTTTCTCTTCCGTTATCTTCGCTAATGCCTTCGCTTCTATCCACTGGGAGAAGTAATCGACAGCCTACTATCAGCTGTACTTCCCGCAATTATTACCACGGGCGGGAGGGAAGGGTCCGATGATGTCGATCCCCCACATATCAAATGGCTGGCACGTAGCCTATCACAAGTGTTTGCTCCACCGCCGTATTCTAGGAATGTCTGCAGGAATCTTTGGCACTTGTCACATTTTTCTAACATAGGCGTGCGCGTCCTCCCTTAGGTTTGGCCAATAGTAACCTAGCGATATGATCTTGCCGCCTAAGGTTCCGCCCTCCGGTGTCCGCCGCAAACACCTTTTCATGCACTTCTGCCAAGACGTTCTCAATTTCCTTTGGATAGACACACCTTAGCAGGGGCTTCGTGAAAGATCTTCGGTAGAGGATGCCGCTCATCACAACGAACCTTGGGGTCCTCTTCTTGATAAGTTTGGCTTCGCTTCATCTTCCGGGAGTTGTTCCTTCTCGATGTAGTCAATGTAGTCGTCGATCCAACATCTCTCCTCTCCATCTAGGAGCATGACTTGTAGTCTTTCATACGCAGGTTCCTCAGCATAAATTACATATGGACTTGTCTTAGATGTTGACACATCCATGGTTGCTAGTTTAGATAGAACGTCTGCGACTTGGTTATCTTCCCTGCCTATTTGCTTGAGTTCAAAAAATTCCATCTTCTTCGTCATGTCTAGGACAAGGTCCCTATATTTGGCAAGGGTGGGGTCTTGGGTGTTATACTCTCCCTTTACTTGTTTGACAATGAGTTGGGAGTCACAGAAAGCCGCCACCTTAGTTGCTCCGTAGAAGGAGGCCAACTCAATGCCAAATATTAGAGCTTCATATTCAGCTTGATTGTTGGAGGCAGGGAACTTGAAACGGATGGCGTCTTGCATGGTGTATTCTCCTTTCGGGCTTGCCAGTACAACTCCAGCTCCGTTTCTTTGTTTTGTAGCTGATCCATCCGTATACAGAATCCAACAGTTGGATGGGAGTTCAATGGGAGAGTCTTTTTCTCCGGTGCATTTTGCTTTCGGGAGGCGGGGAGATGCTCACCCATAAAGGCAGTCTCGACCATGAAGTCAACCAAAGGCTGTGCCAGGAGGGTCTTCCTTGGTTGGTACGTGATATCAAACTCTGTAAGAGCGATAGACCAATTCAGGAGACGTCCGGAGCCGTCCAACTTATGCAGGATTTTCTTCAATGGTTCATTGGTATAGACGGTGATAGGATGTGCAGAGAAGTAAGCACGTAGTTTCCTTGATGTGACAACTAGCGCGTACGCTATATTTTCCACATTAAAGTATCTGCTCTCCACGTCAGACAATGCCTTAGAGACATAGTAGACGGGCTTCAGAATTCCTTCGTCATTCTGAACTAGGACAAATGCGCAAAGATGATCAAATCGGCAAATTAGGAAGACATATAGTGTCTCCTCGGTAGTCTGATCGTCGAGCAAGGGAGGGGAACCCAAGTACTCCTTCAACCTAAGGAATGCTTCAGAGCATTCTGGAGTCCAGGAGAAGCCCTTGGTACCCTTCAGTACCTTGAAGAAGGGCAGTGACTTTTCGGCGGATTTGGCGATGAATCTTCCAAGTGCCGCAATTCTTACATTAAGTCTTTGAACCTCCTTGATGGTGGTAGGTTCCTTCATGTTAATGAGTGCCTTGATTTTTTCGGGGTTCGCCTCAATTCCCCTTTGTGATACCATGAAGCCTAGGAACTTTCCCGCCGTCACTCCAAATACGCACTTGCTTGGGTTCAGCTTCATGTTATTAGCTCGGAGGTTGTTAATTGTTTCTTCCAGTCGTGAGCGTGGATCGCCCTCCTTGGTCTTTATGACCATGTCATCGATATAGGCCTCCATGTTGTGACCTATTTGCGCACCAAATACTCGATTCACCATCCGTTGGTACGTAGCACCTGCATTCTTGAGCCCAAAAGGCATCATGATATAGCAATAATTTCCCCCGAGTGTTTGGAAGACCGTCTTCTCGATGTCCTCTTCCGCCATTTTTATCTGATGATAGCCTGAATAGGCATCTAGGAAGCTGAGAGTTTGGTGTCCAGCAATGGAGTCAACCAATTTGTCGATTCTGGGAAGAGGATAGCTGTCTTTGGGGCAGGCCTTATTCAGATCGGTGAAATCTATACACATATGTCACTTCCCATTTTGCTTCTTCACCATAACTACATTGGCCAACCAAACGGGGTACTTGACTTCACGAATTATTCCGGCTCTCAGTAACTTTTGTACTTCTTCCTTGATAGCTTCCTCCTTGTCCCTTGTAAAATTTCACCTTGTCTGGGAGATAGTCTTTGCCAAAGAATCAACTTCCAGGAGGTGGAGGGCTACTTCTTCATTGATCCCTCTCATGTCTTCAACTCTCCAAGCAAAGACGTCAAGACTGTTTTTCAAGAGGGAGATGATTTTTTCTTTCTCTCTTCTCTCGGAGATAGGCCGCCCCCGAAGTTTGATTTTTTTTTGTTCAGGATAGTCAGATTGATGACTATCTCTTCCACTTTCATCTACGAGGCTTCATTTCAGGACCGTCTCGAAATTCCAGAGACTCGATAATAATTTCTCTAATTCTCCTCCCTTCGTTGTCGTTCACATTGAGGCCTTCTTCCTCCATAAGTTTATCAACGTCGGGAAGATCGACCTTTCCCAAGTCCTGGTTGGCCCCCGAGTTCTGGCCATTTATGAGAATAGGTTCTTCCTCGGAGACGGACGGAACTATACCTTGGTCATCTGCAATTTCTTGGACAATATGTTCTTCCTCAGATACAGGTGGAATTGTGCCTTGGTCATCTGCAATTTCTAGGACCATAGGCTCTTCCTCATTATCAAGCACCTCACGGATATAGCTCATTCTGGAGATAGTTTCTGTGGTTTTCTGGGCCTTGGATATCTTGATGTTTTCCTCGGGGGTATCTATCTCCACACTTTTATATTTCTTCCTACTTTTGACGACGTGCTCCAAGAAGTCCTTGGGGGTCGTCCTCACACATCCAATTCCTGCACGAGTGGGAAATTTAACTCGTTGGTGAGGAAGGGAGGCTACCATCCCAAGTTTAGCTTGACTTGGAATGCCTATGATTGCATGATAATCGCTAGTCAAATCCATAACTACAAAATTGACAGTAGCTTTGGCTCGGAAGGGGTGTTCACCGACTTCAAATTCCAGTTCCACAGTTCCCTTGGCTCCAACTTTATGGTTGGTGAATCCTTCCAGCCTACCATGATATGGTTCTAGCATATTGTCTTTCAATCCCATCTGTTGGAAAGCAGAATAGTACAGAATGTCACGGGAGGCCCCCGTGTTCACAAGTAATCTTTCCGATTCCACATTATCAATCCGACCCTTTATCACCAAGGGTTGTTCACGGGCAGCACGTCTCCCTGCCAGTTCGTTGGGAGAAAAACTAATGACCTCTTCCGCCTTATGAATCCAAGCAGGCACGTGGTACACCTTGCTTAGCTCATGAATCTGGTCCCTCAGCTTTCTGGTAGAAGTCACTTCTTCACGGATCACGTGCAATTTGGCCCTAGGAGGCCTACGCTCTCCATCTTCACTTTTGTCGTCCTCTTCACTTTCCTCCTCCTTTCGCTTCCGCTTTCCATCTTTCTTCATGACATAGCGGTCTAGCTTTCCCTCGTCGACCCACCGTTGTATTATTTTCTTGAGGGCCCAACAGCCATCAGTGGTGTGCCCGTTGTCTTTGTGGAAATCACAGTATTTGGAAGTGTCATGAGGGTACTTTGGTTTATCACTCAACGGGCGAGGAGGAGGAAGATTTACTAACTGCATGATTTCTGAGATGGCTTGGTTAGAGGGGTGAACACATCAGGTTTCTCTATGCCTCTTGTTCTGTTCTTCCCCTTGGATCCCTTGCTATTTCCTTTATGATTCTGGCGAGTGCCCGTCGCCTCTGGTTCCTCCTTGTCGGATCCCCTTTTCTTTGTTTTATCCTCGGCCATGGAAATGGCATAAGCCACCTTGTATAATTCGGACTTGGACTTAGGTTCCCGGGCGGATAGTTCATAGATGAGGGAACCAGATTTTAACCCAAAGTTGAAACAGACTATGACTTCCCTATGAGTGAGGCTCTCTTCTACCTGTTCTGCCATTTTGCGGAATCGGTTGTAGTAACTGAGGGTGGTTTCTCCCTTTCCTTGCTCGATATTGGCAAGGTCGGCCAACCTCATCTTTCTCTTACCAACAGTGGCAAAGTGGTCTAAGAACATTCTCCTCATACCCCTCCAGCAATCGATGCAACCTCTTTTAAGCTCATGGAACCAGGTCAAGGCTGTTCCGGAGAAGGTGCTCGCGAAAGCTTTGCAGAGCATGTCATCAGCGGTGGTGAGGAGATTCATGGTTTGCTCAAAACTTTGCACGTGGTCTTTCGCGTCAGTGGTCCCGTTGTACTTTTCAAAATTCGGTACCTTAAAGTGAGGATTAGGTGGCGCTTCAGTAATCCTTCGGGAGAATGGACGGGTAGCCCAGTCATAGTCATCGTCATTGAACTTCTTTCCCATCTCCATGTCATCCAGTCATTGTTTCAACAGTTCCCATTGTTTGGTTTCCACTCCTTTATCACTGCTCGAGCGGGTGCTTCGCTGGGAGCTACGGACTGATTTATCCTTGGGGTGGCCATTTATCCTGCTGTGCTCCCCGTCATTTCGATGGCTGTCGCGTTTGGATGGTGCCTTGTCACGTCTTGGTTCCAACTCTTGCATCCTGTACGGTTGAGGTGTCCTTGGCCGGGCAAATTCACGAGTACGGGGTCGAGGAGAATCAGGACGAGATCGACGTGGTCGAGGATACCTGGGACGCCGAGGTGCCATGACGAGACGAGGGGGTGACATACGCCTGGAGAGACTAAGTCTCGTTCTCAGGTCCCGCGAGTTCACTTCCTCTTCCCTGGGAGTTAATTGGCTTCTCAAGTCAACTACCTGATCTTTCTTCTGATTATTATGCCGAGGACGGGGGGAATCTTGGAAGGTCTGTCTAGATGGTAAGGCAGGATTGAGGGGAGGACCTCGTCGCTCACCCTGCTCCTTTCCCAGAGGGTTGGCCATGGATGGCAGCATGAATTCGGCCATGGAATGGTCTGGGTCCAATTGCAAAAGAGCAGCCTGCGTCTCATACATCCTTTGCAGTGTTTCCATTTGTTTATGTAGCAAAGAGCGTCGGTCAACGGGTTGAGTTCCTCCCGTTTGACCGGCGTCGGCATTCTTTGTCTTCTTCCTTCCCACTTGCTTCCCACGAGGACGAGTAGGACGAGGAAGGTCAGCACCCTCTCCCTCGGCATTCGCCTGACCCTTGGAACGAAGAGTCATGGCGAGGGAAGGAGGGCCGTCTGGCTGAGGTAGAGGAGGAGGAGGAGGCAGCTCATCGGCACCTGGGTTAGCCCCATTCACTTGGGTTTGTTCCTCAGCTGTAACACTCGTAAATTATCCGTCTATTGCAAATCAACAATTGCACCAGCGAATTTACCAAAAGCTAGAATTTCCAATAGATCCAAATTTCTGGCCAAAATTAGGGCAAATTTTGACCACAAACAAACTGCCAATTGAGATTTTTTCAACACAAAAATTCAGGCCAAAAATTCGCTTCCGGTGTGATTTTGCGGATTTCGTCCGAATTTTTGCAGAATCCGGCGGTTTAAGAACAGATCCCAAACGGAACAAGAATTTCCGTTCAAACCTAGCAGATTTCCGGCAAACAAATTGGCTCTAGCAAGGTTTTTTCAGGCCAAAAAAGGGTGTTTGAATCGATTTCCCGGCAATGGAACCAATTGATGATGCCAAAATCGTCAAAACAGCCCAAATTCAAGCGTTCGGATGCTCCGGAGATTGCAAGGCCTGAAAATAAGAGAAAACACGTAAACTAAGACGGGGTGACTCCGGCTAAAGGCCCTCCGGCGTGGGAGTAAGTTCACGGTTTGTAATTGAGAAACTAAATTGACAGAGTTTCTGTATGGTAAAAAGTAACGTACCAAAAAATGAGCCATAGGGCTTGTATTTATAGGGATGGATTGATAGAATCCATGTTGAAGTGAACTTGTAAAGAAATAAGACATAATCCTAAAAGAATTATATCTGTTACGGAGTCATTGTTTGACTTGAATTGGTGTAGGTGGTTACAATCCTGATTGGACCATAACTGTTGAATCCTTATTTGAATAGGATTATATGTTCTGCTAGCCGGAACGCCGAGGAGCAAGAATGTTTTATCTCGGCATTTGTATATGAGCCGAGATGCATGATTTTGCTTCCTCGTCATTTGATGATTGGCCGGCGTGTGAAGATGCCGGGATAAATAATTCTGTCTCCTCTTCATTTGATCTAATGCCGAGGTAAGGACTTTTCTCTCCTCGTTATTTATGACATCTCGGAGTATGACGAGCCAAGTATAAAGATATAAGTCCGAGATGGATGCTCCTCGGCCTACGAGGAAGATGTTCCTCGGCCCTGACACTTGTGTATTGGATTATGTCTATGGCCCAATCCATTTGGGTCCAACTCGCACAAGCCCATGTTCGTATCTCGCTTTATACTGTTCATATCTATATATATATATTGATGGATGTGTATTTACCCATCCAAATGATACACTTTTAGGCTTTCTTTGCGTTTGATTCCCGAGTTTTATGTATATTTGATGTGGTTTGTGAGTATTTTATGAGTACAGGGTATAGAGCTGATTAAAGGTGCATTTTATGGCTAAAAAGTGCAAAAGGAATAAAGTGGAGAGGAGCAAGAAGAAAAAAAACTGAAATTACGAGCTCAAGGACTAAACTGGCATTTGGAAGCTTTTGGACTAAATTGGAATTATTGGAAAATCCAGGGACTAAACTGGAAATATGGAATTTTTGGACGAATTTGATTTATAAAAATTCATGGGATTAAATGAAAAATAAAATCCCAAAGAGCGAAGCGAAGAAGAAGTCATTATAGTGGTCAAAATGCGATTGCAAAAGTGCGAGACGAAACGAGTATACTAATTACAATCCAAGGCCACTGCTGGAAAAATGAGGGCCAAGGTTGGCCGGGGAATTTGGGCCATTGCAAGGAAATTCATGGGCCACGGCTCTGTCACAACACTAAGGGCGGACGCTCTAACACATGGGCGGCTGTGCTACAATAAGAAAACTCACGGCCAAAGTTACGGTCAACTTGGGCGACCGCGCTTACAAGCTTGGGCGGCCGCGCTGTTTCCGACGCCAATTTCCAGCAATTGTATTCACGCCATAATTGAGGGCAGAATGGTCTTCTCTCAGCTTGATTCCTAGTCTGTGACCTATTATTTTTATAAATACTAGCAGCCTACTATTAGTTTGAAGGGAGGAATATATTATATCATATATCATCTTAGATCAGAATTTTTAGAGTTATTATTTTTCTTTAACAATTTCAATTGAAGGAGAAGAATAATTCATCATTTCAGGTTTTTATTATTTGTAAATTATGAGTAGTTAATTTATTAGATTTGTAGATTGGTCGAACCTTTACCGGAATTCTATGCAATAATATTTTAATTCTTTCTATTTAATTCCTTCTAGTTCATTAAAAGATTTTAATTTTCTGTTCTTGAATTCGAGACGTATGTTAAGATACGAACTCATCTTTGAATAATTGGGTATTTATCGAGCCATTAATTTGGGCGATTTATACATTGACCACTATTGATTGAATAATTTGGTCTGTGCCGTAATAGAAGCGGATCAATATTAGGTTCTTTTATTCTTTCGTGCTTAATGTATTCTTGGCATATTGTGGAACCGTAATAGACACTACAATATTAAAAAGAGTATTTAGGATTGTAATCCGGCCACCTAACCGTGTCGATCCTAGCTAAAGTGAATGAACCCTAGAAGTTGAGTTAATGTTTTATAAATAAAATTCTGCATAGAATGATGGTGAAGTGAAATCCAATCTACGAATCTCTGCTCATAATCCATTTTCTCGTTTAGTTAGTTTTTGTTATTTAATTTATGCTCTTAGTTTTTAAATTCAATTTATAAACTGTGGTTACAACATTCACTGCGTTCACCTTATTTGTTTACCAACGAGTCTCTGTGGATTCGACCCCTGCATTTGCATACTGCTACACCGGTAGTGAGTACACTTGCTCGGTATTTTTATTACAAGAGGGAGATATCCTCCATCAAGTTTTTGGCGCCGTTGCCGGGGACTTGTTGCAAGTAAACAAGTAGGTTAGGTAGTGAATGCAAGGTCGTCGTTCTTTGAAGCCTACATTGGTGCCATTGAACGACAACATAAATAGACTTAATAAAGCTAAAGACACTAAGCTTCTTGAGGAAGTATTTGTGGGCGATCCCCTCTTTAATCCCCTTTTCTCGGATTCTGACACCGAATCAGAACCCTCCACCACCGAGGTAGAGGAAGAGAAAGCCGAGATGGCAAAGCATTCACCGGCACAAACTATGAATGATTTCCGAGACCTAGGGTAGACACATCTACCTCTTGCATAGTGCTTTGTCCGATGCGGCCAAAAATCTAGAGGTCAAAGGACAATACTTTGCCATGTTGCCAAGCTTTCACGGATTGCCTGGTGAGGATGCACTCACGTTCCTTAAAGAGTATATTATTGTTGTTGCTCAATTTTTGTTGAGACAGGAGTGACCGAGGAGAAAATTAGGCGAAGTGTTTTCCTTACACTCTTAAGGGAGTGGCTAAAACATGGTTGATGATGCTTGCACCGAGCAAAGATTAGTACTTGGGTAGAATTGCAAGATGTGTTCCTTAAAAGATATTACCCACATCATCCGTTGGCTAGCTTTAGACAGTAAATTGATGACATTTTCCCAAGATGTGGGGGAACCCTTTCATGAGGCGTGGGAAAGATTTAATACGATGTTAATGCAATGTCCCCAACACAATTTCACACTACCCTCACCGAACCAAGCCTTTTATGATGGCTTGAATGACAATGGTCAATCAATGGTTGACAATGCCGCGGAGGCTCGATTGGAGCCAAGACCCCTGGACGAGACTAAAGCATTATACGAGATGTTGAGTGCTAATTCTCAACAAAAGAGTTCGAGGGGTAGAACAAGGGGGTATTGGATTTGATCAAGCTGCGATAATTTGTCCAAGCAAATTGCGGTCTTAAGTAGTAAAATTGATAAATTGACCGCTGTGGCACTTCTGCTGGTGCCAATGTTATTACTGATTATTGTACAAATTTTGGTTTATCATCTCATGTGACTAATATGTGTCCAAGTGCAGCAAATTTCTTGTATAATCCTAAACAGGCACATGCTTTCAATGGATATGCACCAAGGCCACCACCCCAAGGCAACCAATATGGCAACTACAATCCATGGGGTGGCTATCATAATCAGCAAGTGAAACCTCTTCATGTGCCACCACCTGGACAACATGATAAAGAGCCTTGGGAGCTGGCAGTCCAGCAGTTAAGGATGGAGATGCAGCAAAGTAATAGAAATACAGATGCTGCGTTTGAAAAGATGGGCACACAAGTAGAGCAACTTGTGAAGGTTGCCCAAGAGTTGATGAAAGAGAAGAACCCACCTGAGCAAACAAAGTCAATCACAACAGTGTGGGATGAAAGTGAGGAAATTGAGGAGGTATTTCTTTCTTCCCTTGATAATTTTGAATGTGATAATATTGATAATGTTAGTGAGGAAGAGGATGAGATTGGGGAGGTTTAATATGTATTTTCTGCATTAAATTTAGAAGCCCCTCCCCCCAATGTTGTGAAAACCACACCCCAGAGAGGTGTGGAGTTTGAAAAGATTAAACATGCTCAAAAAGACCCCGGGTGTTTCACTATCCCAATTTCTTTAGGGGGTCAAAATTTTAAAGGTTTGTTGGATCTTGGGGCAAGTGTCAATGTGATGCCCTTTCATGTTTTTAGAAGTTTGGGGGCATGTGAGTTGAAACCACCCATGAGAGATTTGCAATTGGCGGATCTCTCAATCAAAAGACCTTTAGGGGTTATTGAAGGGGTGTTGGTTAAAATTGATAAAATTATTATCCCCATTGACTTTTATGTGATGTGTATGGAGGGATCAAGTGAGGAACAACTGAAAACTCCCATTCTGCTTGGGAGGCCATTTATGTTTGACACTAAGGCCACCATTGATGTGTGTCAAGGGGTGGTGTCCTTGAGAGGCATGGGGGAAAAATGCAAGTTTGTTATGTCTAATAATGATAAGAAAATCTCCCACGAAGATGGTTTTGTAGGAGCCATAACCGATTTACCAATTGTCAAATATGATGTGAATGGATGTGAGAAAAGTGGGGATAATGCGGACGTTTATCCCATGGCTAGTAACATTAAGGCCGACCAATACTCTAGGAGTAACGGGTCGTATCACACCCCACACGACTCCCATAAAGAGTCGATTCCATCACATTTACAACAAGGGCCTTCAAAACGTAAAGTTAGTGGGGAGAGTTATAGTGATTTATCTGATTCTATATTTGCTACCATTTTTGTGCATGATAACTCTCTTGATCTTGGTTGCAAGGATGGTATTTTGCAGGTTGAAAGAGTTGAGTTTGGGGGTGAAAACCCCAATAAAAAGAAAAGAAAGAGGGGTAAGCACAAGCGTAAAGTTTCAAAAATAAATGTGGCTTTACCCCTACTTGTTGACAATGTAGAGCTGAATTGGAAAGAGAAGGGCGTTTGTGCCCGCGAGGAAAAGAGATGGTCTAAATGCCGCAAAGCAAAGGCCAAGTAAGCTTGGGACCATAGTCGGGCTAACGACTTTAACCAAATGCGCTGCTTGGGAGGCAACCCAATGAGGTATGTTTTATTTTTTATGTTAATTACTGTTTAGTAGTGTCTTGCCATCCGTCAAGCCCAAGGCACGCTTTTGTTCTCTTTGCTATGAGGACATAACATGTTTTGAGTTTGGGGGTGGGCAACTCTCCGAGTTTGTGGGTTTATAGGGGAGTGTATATAGTGTCACCCTCTAAAAAAATAGAAAAATTTAAAAATTTTATTCTTTTCATAGTTGGGATGTTGGCCTAAAGTCTATGATGATTAGAGTGTGCTTTAATTTTAGAATCACATGTGTTATTATTAGTGTGGTGATTGGGATTGCATTGAAACATTTAAATTATGATTGCACCACCTCTCACTTCCGTATCATATTCTTGGTCATTGTCATCAACTTAGGTGCCTTTTATGGGATCATTTTGTGTATTCTCGGGATCCCTAGAACATGTTTGCATGATTGTCAATAACACGTCAATAGGTTACTTGATATATATGGCTATTCTTTGAATCCCTTTTTATGAGCTTTAAACTTTCTAGTCACTTATATAAAAAAAATTCGCTAGAACCCCTTTTGAGCTTGAAAAAGAATGGAATCTCTCACAAAGTGGGAGGTTATCTTAGACCACCATTCGCCTTCATTTGTACCCTCATTATCCCACCATTTTAGCTTATACACTATTTTCTCACCTTTTCAAGAAAGTGAAACTAGGGAAAGAATGGGGATATTTTGGGAGATGTTTTGATAATCAAAGGATCGAGTGGAAAGTAGTCACGAAAAGAAAGAAAAGGGTCATGTTATGTAATGAAAAGAGGGGCTTGAGCAAAATATTAAATGCACATTCTTTGTGATATATTTGTGCAAAAAAATGCAAAAAAATAAAATAAAATAAAATAAAATAAAATAAAATAAAAAAAAAAAAATGAAGCCTTGCCCTCTCTAATGTCAAAGTGGAAATCATGTTTCAAGGTGACCAAAGAAAGTAATGAAATGTGCTCAACCCCATGTCGATGTATGAAAAAGTTTTAGTTTGTGGGTTGGCACATTGGGAAGTAATAAGGGTGAGTGGAGAAATTATCATAAAGTGAGGATGTATTGTTAAAAGAAGACTTTCTAGTTTCACTTTCTCATGTTCGTATGTCCTTACCTTCATTTGTAACCATGAACCTAGCCTTGCGATCTTTCGCACCTTAACTTTTAAGTCATATTATTCTTTCAATATCGAGTAACCGGGTTGACAATCGTGTAAATATGCATATGAGTGTCCTTTTTGGGTTGTACTGTCTATGGCATATTGATTTAGAGCATCACTTAGTGAATCCATAAACAATCTTAGGTTGTTGGCAGTGACCTCCCATAATTCATTCATCATTCAGGTTGCGGTGGAAAATTGTGAGTTTTATGCTTCAATGTGATTGTAATCCCATTACTGTGGTGGCACTTGTTGATTATGTGTGTTGGTAAGGATCTGAGACTTGTATGGCCAATGACTCATCTTTGATAGAACATCCCAAAAATATTATTTTGTTTTAATGTTTTATTATTAGTAGTTAGAGTAGTTGTATTTTACTTCTTTTAGCTTTGTTTTACTCGGGACGAGCAAAAGGTTAGTTTGTGGGTGTTTGATGGATGTGTATTTACCCATCCAAATGATACACTTTTAGGCTTTCTTTGCGTTTGATTCCCGAGTTTTATGTATATTTGATGTGGTTTGTGAGTATTTTATGAGTACAGGGTATAGAGCTGATTAAAGGTGCATTTTATGGCTAAAAAGTGCAAAAGGAATAAAGTGGAGAGGAGCAAGAAGAAAAAAAACTGAAATTACGAGCTCAAGGACTAAACTGGCATTTGGAAGCTTTTGGACTAAATTGGAATTATTGGAAAATCCAGGGACTAAACTGGAAATATAGAATTTTTGGACGAATTTGATTTATAAAAATTCATGGGATTAAATGAAAAATAAAATCCCAAAGAGCGAAGCGCAGAAGAAGTCATTATAGTGGTCAAAATGCGATTGCAAAAGTGCGAGACGAAACGAGTATACTAATTACAATCCAAGGCCACTGCTGGAAAAATGAGGGCCAAGGTTGGCCGGGGAATTTGGGCCATTGCAAGGAAATTCATGGGCCACGGCTCTGTCACAACACTAAGGGCGGACGCTCTAACACATGGGCGGCTGCGCTACAATAGAAAACTCACGGCCAAAGTTACGGTCAACTTGGGCGACCGCGCGTACAAGCTTGGGCGGCCGCGCTGTTTCCGACGCCAATTTCCAGCAATTGTATTCACGCCATAATTGAGGGCAGAATGGTCTTTCTCTCAGCTTGATTCCTAGTCTGTGACCTATTATTTTTATAAATACTAGCAGCCTACTATTAGTTTGAAGGGAGGAATATATTATATCATATATCATCTTAGATCAGAATTTTTAGAGTTATTATTTTTCTTTAACAATTTCAATTGAAGGAGAAGAATAATTCATCATTTCAGGTTTTTATTATTTGTAAATTATGAGTAGTTAATTTATTAGATTTGTAGATTGGTCGAACCTTTACCGGAATTCTATGCAATAATATTTTAATTCTTTCTATTTAATTCCTTCTAGTTCATTAATAGATTTTAATTTTCTGTTCTTGGATTCGAGACGTATGTTAAGATACGAACTCATCTTTGAATAATTGGGTATTTATCGAGCCATTAATTTGGGCGATTTATACATTGACCACTATTGATTGAATAATTTGGTCTGTGCCGTAATAGAAGCGGATCAATATTAGGTTCTTTTATTCTTTCGTGCTTAATGTATTCTTGGCATATTGTGGAACCGTAATAGACACTACAATATTAAAAAGAGTATTTAGGATTGTAATCCGGCCACCTAACCGTGTCGATCCTAGCTAAAGTGAATGAACCCTAGAAGTTGAGTTAATGTTTTATAAATA
This sequence comes from Adenophora triphylla var. japonica, assembly GCA_022495995.1. Taxonomy (NCBI): domain Eukaryota; kingdom Viridiplantae; phylum Streptophyta; class Magnoliopsida; order Asterales; family Campanulaceae; genus Adenophora; species Adenophora triphylla. Next base: position 23,214 of record JAFEMH010007565.1, read on the forward strand.
AAATTCTGCATAGAATGATGGTGAAGTGAAATCCAATCTACGAATCTCTGCTCATAATCCGTTTTCTCGTTTAGTTAGTTTTTGTTATTTAATTTATGCTCTTAGTTTTTAAATTCAATTTATAAACTGTGGTTACAACATTCACTGCGTTCACCTTATTTGTTTACCAACGAGTCTCTGTGGATTCGACCCCTGCATTTGCATACTGCTACACCGATAGTGAGTACACTTGCTCGGTATTTTTATTACAAGAGGGAGATATCCTCCATCATATATATATATATATATATATATATATTAATTAATCAAATTTGCTGCTAAACTAATAATTTTGTCATATTTTGTAATACTCCCTCCCTCCCGTAACAGTTTAAAGTTCTTATTTTCTTCTTTAGTATATTCCAATTTGAGGTTTTTAGTAGCTTTATTAATTAAAATACAAAATGAGATCCACTTGTCATTCTCACAACAAAAACACTCTACCTACTTTCTCTTTCATACTTTACTTTAATTTTTGTTGTGCAACGCAGCGGAAGTGATTTACAATAACCAAACACAAAAGCAATTGAGAATCGAAAGAGAAAGAGAACAAAATGTTTGGGGTCATGAATTGTGCCGCCTCTCTATTATTCTGTGCAATAATCCGTATTTTTTACATAGGGTTACTATCCTTATATACTAAGCAAACAAATCCTAGTCCAACAACTAAGATAAACGAAAAATAGATAAGCCCACAAAACGTCTAAAGCCCAGGCGCCCGCCTCGGCTTCTTCCAGGCGCCAGCCTCGCGTCGCTTCGGCAACTGAATCAGCCTCTGGAGCCCAGGCGCCCACCTCGCATGAATCCATGCGCCCGCCTGGGACTTGTTCCAACACAGGCCAAGCTGCTGCCTTCGAGGCGTCTTCGGAGGGTGCCGGCCCCTTTGCTAGGACATCGAGCCATCACATCCAACAATTTTCATACTCACAACATTTATTTTTTCTTAATTCCCGTGACAAATCAAATTAAAAACATTAAATCGGGACGGAGGGAGTAATTAAAAAATATCTTTTTACAGTAGATATCAACCTACAAATTATATAATTATTCCCCCAACAAGGAGTGGGTGATCGTTTGCCAAAACTACAAATAATGAAGCCAAAGAAACATGAATGGTTTAAGTCTTAAACCATTCATGTTTGTGAATACTGCATTAGGGTTTATCACCTTCGTACTCCTCGTGCAATTCGGTTTCCTGTTAGTCCCTGGACGGTTGCCATGAACTCGTGAGGAAGAACTTTAATAATCTTTGGTGACACCAAATAAACGATAACCGGAGATTTATGAAGAGCCTTCTTGATCTTGGAAGACTTGCTGTTTAACATTAGTTGTTCAGGCCTTGGACCATGTAGCTTACTGGAAGATGTCATCTTTACGGGTTTTTAACAACTGGAAATATAATATTTTGATTTCAGAGTGAGCTTCAATTTCAACTTATGATGAATTTAGATGGATAGAGGTTATATATATATATGCACACACACTTCGTAGAAGTAGGGAGTTGACAATTTAGTAGTCAGATATCAAAACTTGGTCAGATAGTTGAATGGTTCCGCTAGATCTGAATACTTGCTCATACTTAGGGTGCGTTCAGTTTGGTAATGCTGAGCAGTGAATGCTTAATACTTGATACGTCGCTTGATAATCTAGAGTTAGTGTCTGACCGAAGCATCAAGGGTAATAAGACTTGTTTATCAAGAAGACAGATTAGTAGCCATTCAACAATAATTGCCATACGTGTGTTCGATGCTTAATAATAGTATTAACCGAGTCAACACTACCATCATTAAAAAGTCTATCTCAAAAAGGCCCTTAGTATAGATTGCCGGTCTTGATAGGTTTGATTGTTTCATTGACATGAATTTTTTGTATTATTTATTAATACAAAATATTGAAATAATCAGCCAAATGGTCCCAGGATGGAAAGTCAATATAGGAAGAAATTATTAATGTCATAAAATCATATTTACAACTGACTAAAACAGTTGGACCAACTTTATACTCCATACTCCCTTCGTCTTCATCCCGCTCGAAATTAGACATATGATCAACTTAATTATACATTTGACCACTAATTTAAATAAAAACTAATTATTCTAACGTAAATATAAAAGTGTTGAGATTATTATTAAACGGCATTTACCAAAAATGATTTTAGAAAGATAGATATTACAAAAAAAAAAAAATCAAATAAGTTGGATTTTACAAAAAAAAAACTCTATAAATACTACAAAAAACTCTTTTTTTTAATGACATTTATCAGTTGTTTATAATTGATAAATGACATTTTTCTATCAAATAATTGATAAATACATTTATCAGTTTATAAGAGTTTTTTTTGCTTGATATTTTGATTAAACAACTGATAAATGCATTTACAATTGTTTATAACTGATAATGCATTTATTAGTTATTTTAACAGATAAATGACAAAAAAAAAAAATTTACTCCGTCCTGGTTTAAGGTTCTTACTTTCTTTTTTGATCTGTCTTAATTTAAGGTTCTTAGTTGGTTTATTACCTAAAATGAACAATGGTACCCACTTGTCATTCTTACAACAAAAACTATCTTCCCACTTTCTCTTTCCTAGTATACTTTTTGAAAGGCCCTTTGTTAATATGCAGATGATCAGACAGTTATGGTATTGGCTTAGCTGTCAGATGATAGTTGAATTGTGCAGCGGAATAAGAGAGGTTTGAAATAATGATAGGACAAGAAACACAAAGAAATAATGCAAGTGTGTGAATGTGATTGCAAAAATGTAATAACACAGAGAATTTAAAGTGGTTAAGAGTTCACTCCTCCTACATCCACCCCCACTGTCAAACTTGACAAGTGAGATCAATTTTATTATAATCTTTAATCAACAAAAATTACAAATGATTGATTCAGGCAAATTCCTTGAACTTCCTCTTCCTAATTAGTACAGTCAACTAGGGATACACTTAAAGTACAGTCTTAAGTGTTTTTACAACTTGAAGTACAGTCTCAAGATTTTACAAAATAACTAATACACTCAAAGTACAGTCTTGAGTGATTACAAACTAATTCTACACCTAAAGTACAGTCTTAGGATTTTGGATTTTGTGAATTAACACACTAAGGGGTGTTTTGTTGTGGAGGCAAAGGTTTTGGGGTGAGGGTTTGGTTTGGAACAGAGTTTGAAGGGAAATGATTGGTGAGTGTGTGTGTGAATTACAGGAGGTGTGTGTGGGTGTGTGGAAAGGGTTTTTGACTGTGAAAATGAGTATTTTTCAGTAGTTTGTGTAGAGGAAGAACTCCTCTATTTATACCCTTCAATGTAGCCGTTGAATATGACTCGTTGCAGCCTACATTAATGAGCTTTGACTGGTCTTTGTCCCACTTGTCCACATGCAGGTCTTCATGAGTCGGCTTGAGCCGTGAGCATGAACCGAGAGCTTCTAGAAGGTCTTCAAAGTGGTCTTCATTGGTCTTCATTGGTGAACTTGACAAATGTGAAGATCCAGGTTCCACATTGGTTGAGATTGTGGTAACAGAGATTGAGACAAAGTGATGGCTATCGAGGAATGAAGTCATGGCCGTCAATCATACAAGACTTAGCTATCGTAGATGTTCTCTCGATAAGGACCGAGATGCACTTTGATGATCTTGAAGGCTTTACTAAAGAGAATATGATTCATGTTTTTGATTGATTGTAATCATTGTATACAATCGAATCATAACTATCAAACTCATAGCCGCGATACACCGAGGAATGAATATGAAGTTTGATTTGGTCATCATGGTTCATGACCTGAGCGCCTTCCTCATTTGATATAAACCCCTGTTCTATATATATATTCCTTTATCAAAACCAACTAACTAAGACATTGATCAAAGTTAGGTCCTAACAATTTCCCCCTTTTTGGTAAAGGAAGATCTATTTTAGAACATGTTTTCACATTTGATAAGAGAAATAATAGAAGAAATAATACAAGGATTTACCGCAAGCACAAATAACCGTAATGAGATTGAAATACATGAATTTAATCTCATGATGAAAAGGTTCACAGACACGCTTACAAAACCGAGTCAATCAAAACAAATTGTTTTAACACACCAAAAATTGTTCCATAAAACTACATATCAATCATCGCCCGCCTGATCATAGAACTCCTCTCTTTCTTGCCCTGGCCGAAATAATCGATTTCTTTCTTCCTCTAGTTCTCTTCTCATGTCCGGCTCTACTCCTCGTAGTAGAATTCATTGTTCCATTCCCATGACATTCTCTCATCATACTTGAAGAATTCATCTTCTTTTGACTTTAGTTGAGCTCTTGTAAGGGGCATCTGATCATTTCTGATTCTCATTGTGCCCCACAAATGTTTCTTCTTGGTCCTTGTTCTTTTGATCTTCCTGGGCACAATGGTTTGATCTGGTTGTGATTGAACCGAGACTTGAGTATCATGAAAGGAATGAGTGGATTGCCGAGGAGGATTGGTAAATGTAGAAGATGGGATGGTAATAGGAGGTTCTTGATCGGGACTTGAAGGAGCATCATCATCATCACTGTCGAGTCCGAGGAAAGATCAATAACAGCTTTGGTTCTGTTTTGATGGTCACCATGGATTCTCTGAATTCTTTGATCTCGAAATAGAGACCAAGTTCATGAAGTGAGAGTTTTCATTGGGTGAGGTGAAGTTCATGGGATCAACAGTGATGAAAGGGGAAAGGTAGGGCTCAATTCCTGGATTAAGGGTTGGGGGAAAGATGTTGACCATTTTGCTTATCAAAAGCATGAGGGCATACTTTTGTTCAAACAGAGAAAGGAAAAAGGATTTTGCAAGGTCAATGCAGAGGGTGAAGACTAGACCCTTTGGCATATACAAGCATGAATTGAGAGATGGAGAGATGAGTTGGCTGAAAAGAACTTCCCAATCAAGAAGAGTATTGGGAGTGATGAACTTTGGGAATGATGGGATTTGGTGAACAAAGTTGGAAGTTGATGAGGTTCTTGATACTTGCCATTTTTCATAGGCAAAGAAAACTAACCCAGCAAGGTTTCTTGCCACTACAATCATCCCATTTCTTGACAAGTTCCCAAGATTTTGGATAGGTAAAGGGATTTACAATGTCCGAAAATGAGACACATGGGCTAACCCTTTTCTTGCTGTCTTGATGGAAGAAATAGAGAAATCAATGCCACAGCTAAGCATCCAGGGTTCTTTCTTGGGAAGAAAGGATTGATTTTGAGAAGGAGGAATGGAACTGCTTGGATAGCTGTCAGGACTGGATAGAATTGGATCACTATCAGAGAAGTCTTGACCTTGTCCAGCAAGTATTGGACTATGAGGAGGGGCTTCAAAAGGTTCATTTTCAGGGATTGGAGAAGTTGGCTTGGAAGGTGCAGAGGGTTGGGTTGAAACAGTTGGGATTGACTCAGAGGTTTGGCCAAGACTTTGATTAAGAGAACTGGAAGTGAATTGAGATTTAAGGAGATTCAAGGCTGCCCTTACTTCACTTTTGGCCAACCTTTTCTCAAGGATAGCTATCATAGCTTCCTCATTTTCTTGAGTTCCATCAAGCACAAGGCCTTTGCAAGCATTCACAATTGATTCTCCTTTTGAGACAAGAATGGGATTAATCTCAACTCCAACCTTCTTGAGATTTTGAATGACCTTAGAAGTATTATCAAGATTCCCCCTTTCAATTTCAACAGTTGGGGCAGGTTCATTTACAGGCTCAGTCTCAGGAATGGAAGGGAAGGTATGGCTATCTACATTCATAGCTGTCACCTTGGGGTTATTAGATGACTCTCCTGGTCCACTTCTTTTCTTCATAAACCTAAGTCTGAGTTCATCTAGGGCCATTACAGATTCTTCTTCACTTAGAATATCATCAAGATACAAAAGAACAAATTTTTTTCAAGTGTCGTGGTTTCCATCCAATTCAATAGCATCAATTGCTTTCAGGATTTTGGTTAACTGTTGAGGCTGGGTGGAGGGGATATTCTCATCAATGTTCCCCCTTAAAGGTTGCTTCTGTGATGGTTCTTTGAGTTTAAGAATGGCTTCAATGGCTGACTGATGACCTGAGCTGGGTGTGGATGACTTGTCCACTCTTGGACTAACAGAAGTGGATTTTGGGGAAATGGAAGGGGTAGTTATTTTGGTTTTCTTGGCTTTGGGGGCTTTCTTTTCTAGTTTTCTTTTCTTTGGTAAAGTTTTAGAAGGAATGGATAAGGAGGGTTGTACCTTAGATCTGGTGACTGTCTGCTTTGTAGGGATAGCTGTCAGAGGATGCTTTCCTTTATGCTGTGTTTTTGACAATTTGATAGCTGCCTGGAGTTCTTGAGGGTCTACATCAGTATCACCAGCATGAGTTTGCTCCATGGTGTCATCTCTATGGCTATCAACATCACCTCTTTCTCTAACATCCTTAGCATGGCTGTCAGATATGGTTCCTTCACTGTCGCCTACTGCATCATCCTTGCTGTTGCTTGTCTTGCTAGGAGATACCACAGTCCTTTTTAGCACTCCAGTTTTCTTGACATTGGTCTTTACTCCTCTTTTTATTCTCCTACTTGTAGCCAATGCTATCAACTCTTTCCAATGATCAAGCTTTATTCTTGTTTCTTCCAGCATCTTTTCTTGGACTTCTTTGAAACTTTCAAGGCTCATATCTCCAGCCTTCATAACAATTCCTTTCTTTTGTTTCAATGAAAAGGTTCTTTCATTGAAACATCTTGTTTCTGAAAGCTTCACTGTCTTCAGCCACTTCTTGGGTAGAGGAGTTTTGAGCTTAGGGATTAAATCATGAAGAATTCCACTCATAAACCTGAAGTTGTTCATCTTCCCACCTTGTTTTTTGAACTTGAGAGTAGAGGTTGAGACTGCCAGCTGAAAATTGTGGAGAAGGACAATACACCAGTTTGTGTCCTTGGTCATCAAGCTTAGCATTTGCTTCCATTCATTTGATCCCATTTGATCAAATGAGGATTGCTTGCCATCAATGGCTTTGTTAACCACATCCATTAGGGTTGATTTGAAGATATCATCTTTGTTTTTCACCATTGCTTTGTCTTGAATGTACTTTGAAGTCGTGGACCTTAATCCCAAGAAATTTCTCATAAACCGTCTTCGCCCGTCTCGACCCTCTATCCCAAATATTTTTCACAGCATCTTCTCTATTTGGGATCCCATAGACCTTGCTAACCATTTCTTGAGTAATGGTGATCTTTACATTATCTATGGTGGCGCTTATTGAGTTGTTCTCTCTGCTTCGTTGCCAACCAAATAAATCTCTCGCATAACTCTTCATAAATTGGAGGTCTAGCTCCCATGAAATCAAGTAATTCATTTACCTCAAGAAGTTCCTTGATGAGAATTCCAACTTCAGTCTCATAGAAATTAGGTTTGATGAAATAACCATGAGCATCTGGGTACATTGCTTTTGGGTCTGCCATTGATGTCTAAAAAGAATTAGGGTTGAAGAGATACGATGGTGGATTGGAGAGGGAAGGAGACAAATTTTAAACTGAGAATTAATGAAATAGGAATTTTGGTGATTGCGAAAGAGAGAGAGAGATAAATGATGAGTGGAACGTGGATTTTAATGAGCATTGGGGGTTTCAAAGTTAAGTAACCGTTCATATGAACAAGGTTTTTTACCCTTCCCCACGTTGAGACATTAATTCCCACAAAACACAAGAAGAACATTCTCTTTTTCAAGGAGATTTGCAGTGGAAGGGGCGGCGAAGGAAGTGACAATTGTGAGCAATTAACACGATCAAATCACTTAAAGGTTGCTTTAACCTAGCTGTTGAAAGAAATCTCTGACAGTTAAGCTAGTTTGAATGATGATGGCTGTCTGAGATAGCTAGGTGAAAATTTGCCTATAAAACACTGAAAACTTCAGAGGAAAATTATTCGTATTGATTTACAAACAAAATGGGAAGATTTTCCTCAAAGTTTAATCCAAAGGTTATGGCTCAAACAAAGAAACAATTGGTCTTTGGGAAAAATAGTGAGGATGATTTGATGAGTGATGAGATGGAGATAGATAGAGAGACGTTCAATATTGTTGAAAGTTCAGAGAGAGTGAATGATAAGGGTAAGAAAAAGAGAGTGAGGGTTGATGAAGACATAGAGATGAAGGAGGTAGTCAGTGGAAAAGATTGACAAGAAGAGGGAGAAGGAATAAGGCTTTTTGGGAAGACAATCAAAGTTGATCTAGGAGAGTCAAGTAAGGGAAGGAGTAAGGTAGAAAGGGTATACACATTGGGGGAGTTGGTAAAGCAGACAGAGCTCGCACAGCCTAAGGAGAGAAGCTTAGCCGTCAGAAGAAGGTTGAGCAAGATAAGCTTTATACACCTCGCGAGCAGGATTCTCTCTCCAGGAGTTGGTTTGTTGGAAGGGAGAGGAGATAACTTTGCAGAGTGCATATATCTCCTTCTTCAACCATCTCATACCTGTTTAACCAGGTTATAGGTTGCTTCAAATTTCGCAAGAGTACCTACTGTGTGGAGAGAGTGGAGTCAAGTGTTGGTCAACCATTTGCAATCACAGGGAATGGTTCTTTTTCAGGAGAATTTAGCTTTGTTACTCCAATGGAGGGATTGCTTCACCATATGATCCAGTTGAAGAGTGGTGGCCTAGAAGGGCAAGTCCTTCTCTCCAATATTCATCACTTCCATTGATCCTTTCTTGGAGAGGCACCCAGTGTGGTTGCAGAGGTACCAACAAACCTTGCAATCAACTCAGAGGCTAGAAATGAAGGAATGAGTGCCGGAGGAGGGTCTCGGGAGACTGTGACATTTCCAAAGAATGTCCGATGCCTAACCCGAGGGTTTGAAGAGGAGCTTGTTTTGAAGATTGTATGGTTTGGAGGAAGCTTTTGTTGGGTGAAGGATGATGAGAAAGAGAGATTTCAAGGGTTGTTTTATGTTTTTGTATGTTTTTGTTGTTGTCTTTGGTTTTCATGGTTTTGGAAAGATAGCTATCAGTGGATAGCTATCGAACTATTTATGAGGGAATAGCCGTCAGCAACATTGTGACAAAGATTACCCAAGTATGTAACCTTTTTTTTTTTTTTTATTTATGAAGAACAACCTTTTATTTTGGCATATTTATCATACCAAGCATGGCTCTTAGTATCTCAAATCTCTTTTCATCCATGGCTTTTGTGAGAATATCAGAGACATTGTCCTCAGTGCAAACTTTTGCAAGGTTGATATTCCCTTTTTCAACATGATCCCTGATGAAATGATGTCTGACCTCAATATGCTTTGTTCATTGGTCCCTTGTTGAAGAACTGGTTTAGGGTATGATAATATGACATGATTTGCATCATGTAAGGTGTGAGGACAGTGGATTGGGATGGATTGAAGAAGTGGTTTGGATTGTTGTATTGGGGTTGAAACTGAAAGTTATTTGAAGAGGATGATCTGGGAGAGTCATTTTGATTTGCATGGCTTCTACCATTTGAGTATTGCCATTGAGGTTTTTGTTGTTTGGTGTATCTATGTTTGTTGTAGAATTTTTGTTGCCTTGGGGTTCTTTGTTGTTTGGAAGATTTTGGTTGTCTGTCAGGCCTTGGCTGTCTGTCATGCCTTGGCTGTTTATCAAACCTCGTCGTCCGACAGACTTGACCGACTAGCACATTCTTGCAGCCTTGGCTTCTTCCCGTATATTGGCTCCTTTTGAACCCAAATATACTTGCTTCCTTGAATTCTACTTGGTCCTTCCTTTGGTTGACTAGGACCACCCAAGATTTCTTTTGATTTTTCTTTGGTTTGAACAGGGTAGGTTTGAGTTTGATAGCTGCCAGAGCTAAGGTTTTCTAGAACCATTTTTTCAATGGCCCTTTCACCAGTGGGAGGAGAGTATACTTTTGCTGATGGATTATCAGCACCAATCCCTGTTTTGTCACTGGGACGCCTTTGGGTATAGGTGAAAAGTGATAATGCTTTGCTTGACATGTTCCATGAATCTATTCTCTTTTTAAGAGCATCATTTTCTTTTTCAAGATTAATGAAGTTTTTGACAGCTTTCATGATTACTTGATGTCTCAAATTGCCGATCCTTGTTTTGTTTTTCAAGCATGATGCATTGATCTCTTAGCCCTTGGCATGCTTTCTCAAGCTCAGAAATGGTTTTTGTGAGGGTGTCAATGGTTGAGGATTGGGAAAGATTTTCATTGACCAGTGAAGCAAAGCTAGTTTTTTGTTTTTGGTTTGAATTAAAAGAGTGCAAACTAATTGTTTAAAACCATCAATATTTAAAGAGTTAAAATCATGTACCTCTTTTAGTTCATCAGCAGCAGCAAGTGCTTCCATTTCTTCCTCATTGTCAGATTCTTCATCATCTTCAGCCATAAGGCATATCATGGCTTCTTCTCCTTCAATTTCGTGAGTCATCACTTGACATATACTCTTCATCACTGAATTTTGATGAGTCAGCAATCATGACTTGCTCTTTGTTTTTGTCATGTTTATTTTTGGAGCAATTGAAGCAGCTTGCACTTAGAACCGTGAATGATCTCCTTTGAGTAGGTCATCTTCTTAGCCGTCCGATTGTCCCTAGGTTTCCTTGGTTCAGTGGCAATCGAAGAGTAATGTCCTTGCTTTCCACAATTGAAGCAATCAATTGTCTTCTTGTAGTTGTCTTGTTGAGCATTAGATGTGGAGGGATTGAATCTTTTGTCAAAAGATTTCTTTTGAAATTTCATGGCATTTCTGACAAACCATGGAAATGAGGCTTGGAATGTCTTCTTGGGAGATCTGTTTGCCGACGGTTTAGAGCCGATGTTTATCTTTTGAAGGGCATTGTTGACAATGGTCTCAATGTCTTGGTGAGTGATTGGCTTGTGGACGGTTTCTTGTGCGATTAAAGCTAAGGTTTGTGAAATGGAAGGGACGATGGAATTTTTATCATTCCTTCCAGCTCATAAGCTTCAAGCTTTCCAAAGTATTGCTCAACCGTCATGGTGCTCCACTCGTATCCTTCTCTAATAGGTAATGCTACCTTCTCATATTCTTGAGGGAGATTTGAGTAAATCTTGAGGCGTAGATCTTGTTGCTCAAAGGTTTTTCCATGATCGGCAATTGATCTAACAAGGTTCTCAAACCTTGGCCGAGCAGCACTCACCTTTTCTCCAGGGTAGAACTTGAAGTTGTCTAATTGCCTAAGCAAGTTGTACAAGTTTTGTGTCCTAACACCTGGAGTGTTTAGTGAACTTGGTTTGAATAAGAGCCCATGTTGTTCTCGGGCATTTGGTTCCTTAGCAATTTCTTGTGCTAGAGAGTCATTCACACTCTTTTGAAGAATGTTCTTGACTTTCAAGTTTGCACTTATCAATTGCTTTTCAGCTTGCACCAAGTTTCGGGATTTGATCTTACTTGGTCCTCCATCGCACAGATTTGAGTTGGATAGGACACTTCATTCTCAAGAACATACCAATTCCATATACCGTTTGCATCAAGGTATGTTTTTATTTTTGAAGCATAGATCTCAAAAGATCCACAAATCATCAATGTGTGGGATGTCTTTCTCATTATTTCTTCTTGGTTGAGGCATGGTGGGTTTGAAGAGAATCCTTCACAAGTTGTTAGACTTTGAGTGTGAAGACAAGCTACGATACCAATTGAAAGGCCCTTTGTTAATATGCGAGATGATCGAACGGCTATGGTATTGGCTTAGCCGTCGATGATAGTTGAATTGTGCAGCGGAATAAGAGAGGTTTGAAATAATGATAGGACAAGAAACACAAAGAAATAATGCAAGTGTGTGAATGTGATTGCAAAAATGTAATAACACGAGAGAATTTAAAGTGGTTCGAGTTCACTCCTCCTACATCCACCCCCACTGTCACACTTGACAAGTGAGATCAATTTTATTATAATCTTTAATCAACAAAAATTACAAATGATTGATTCAGGCAAATTCCTTGAACTTCCTCTTCCTAATTAGTACAGTCAACTAGGGATACACTTAAAGTACGAGTCTTAAGTGTTTTTACAACTTGAAGTACAAGCCTCAAGATTTTACAAAACAACTAATACACTCAAAGTACGCCTTGAGTGATTACAAACTAATTCTACACCTAAAGTACAGTCTTAGGATGTTGGATTTGGGGAAGTAAAACACTAAGGGGTGTTTTGTTGTGGAGGCAAAGGTTTTGGGGTGAGGGTGTGGTTTGGAACAGAGTTTGAAGGGAAAGGATTGGTGAGTGTGTGTGTGAATTACAGGAGGTGTGTGTGGGTGTGTGGAAAGGGTTTTTGACTGTGAAAATGAGTATTTTTCAGTAGTTTGTGTAGAGGAAGAACTCCTCTATTTATACCCTTCAATGTAGCCGTTGGAATATGACTGTTGCAGCTACATTAATGAGCTTTAACGGTCTTTGTCCCACTTGTCCACATGCAGTCTTCATGAGCCGGCTTGAGCCGTGAGCATGAACCGAGAGCTTCTAGAAGGTCTTCAGTGGTCTTCATTGGTCTTCATTGGTGAACTTGACACTGAAGATCCGTGTTCCACATTGGTTGAGATTGTGGTAACGGATTGAGACAAAGTGATGGCTATCAGAGGAATGAAGTCATGGCTGTCAGATCATACAAGACTTAGCTATCAGAGATGTTCTCTGATAAGGACTGAGATGCACTTTGATGATCTTGAAGGCTTTACTAAAGAGAATATGATTCATGTTTTTGATTGATTGTAATCATTGTATACAACTGAATCATAACTATCAAACTCATAGCTGTCAGATACAATGAGGAATGAATATGATGTTTGATTTGGTCAGTCATGACCATGACTGACAGTCTTCCTCTTTTGATATAAACCCTGTTCTATATATATATTCCTTTATCAAAACCAACTAACTAAGACATTGATCAAAGTTAGGTCCTAACACTTTTCATGCTCACAACATTTACTTTTTCTTAATCCCCGTACCACGTCAAACTAAAAACCTTAAATCGGGACGGAGGGAATAGTTTTATTTATATAAAATCATAACTTGTGTCTGTGTTTTTATTTTGTAAATAACATCTTTTTAATAGAGTTTTTGGTAGAAACTCGTGATACAATTTCATTAGTGTTATGGGTATTTTTCAGCATGGTGACATCCTCGGTTGATCTTGCATGTCAAGATGATATTCCACTGTAAGTATTACTTTGTATTTACATATTCATTTTATATAATATTTTTCATTATTATTTTACGGTAAACAAAAGAGATAAACACGGGATACAATTCAGCACGATCAACTTCTCTTCGACGGCAAGGTGGACTTGATCTTTTGAACGTTGGGGAGAGAAGCATGGATGCCGAGATCATAGGAACTAATATTTATCCGTTTATAGTTGTTATTATTTAAGGGGATATGGAGACGTAAAAACACATACTCCCTCCGTCCCACCGTAGTGTAGACTTTTGGTCAAATTGACAAAACTTTGACCAATAATTTTAGCCCAAAATAATTATCCTAATGAAAATCTAAAACTTGAAATCGAGAATAATCTTAATTGTGATACAATAACCATTTTTAGATTTTCGTTAGGATAATTATTTTGTGCTAAAATTATTGGTCAAAGTTTGGTCAATTTGACCAAAAGTCTACACTACGGTGGGACGGAGGTTAGTATTCTTTTTACACACTGCACACGCACAATTTGTAATTCTCTTCATTGTCTTCCAAAGTTGTAACCACGGTTCTTATAGTGAAACATTTAAGGTTGGAGACCTAACTTCCGGGGTTTTTTCCGAAGAGGTTATCATCTCTAAGATTTTCCTCGTTAACAAATCCTTGTGTCATTCTTTATTTTCGTGTTCTTGTTCCATTTAATTGAATTCCAAAGTCCTCTCCTTGTTTAAATGCATACACTTAGCAAGTCAAGATTCAACGTTATTGTTTTTTCTACCAAAACAATTAAAATCATTATTTTTTTCCAAATTATTGATCAAATTGCAATCAAGTAGAAGGGAGTATCAAATAACTATACCCTCCTTCCTGAATTGATCAAATTTGAAAACCAGCTCAAAGGTCAGCACTTGGTCAAAACTCAAAAGTCATGACTTGGTCAGAATTCTTCTTCACAAGTCAAAACTAAAAAGTCATGACCTTTGATCAAAACTCAAAGGTCCACTAATTTTGTGAAAGATTTAGGATTAAAATAGTCTTTTAACTTAAATAAAATTGACTGAAAATTGAGCTCGGAAGCACCAAGCAGTAACACTTATCCAAACAAGGAATGGGCAGCGAAACTAACCCAATAATTTTTTTCAAACTCTCACTCGTTAATTCTGCATACTTCCCCAGAAGGGGGGTGGGGGTGGGTGGGGGGGGGGGGTTCTTGTTCTTTAGCTGAAAGTCTACACAGCCTCAAACATTAAACTAACAAAACAAGTGTTTCTTCAAGCAAACATGGTAGTGAAAAAATTAAAGGATAGTTGCTCAAGAGAAGTTAGGAAAAATAAGGTCTTCCGACCTTATACGGGTATATGAAAACGTTGATAAGAAGTTTCGTGATGCAATAAAGAAGTGCGTTGATCGAAAAACTAATCGGAAAAGTTCACAGATCATAGAGTGGGTACCCTACGGTTCAAGATTTAGATACGATAACGTCTCGTCTTTCGGGGGTCTCACTTGTTTAGGATATCTAGCTTGTATATGGATTGTACCTAGAACACAACAAAGACGATGAGTGCCGTTAGAGACCAAGCCGGAGTTTAATCCAGCTCAGGTCCTCGGGTATGAAAGTAAGATATCTGAGAGTTTATCCCTGAGAATAAGACTAGAAATATCTTAGTGAATTATGTGTTTAGGGTTTAGACAATGTGGCTTACAAATGATGATTTGACACTTACCTTGTCCAAGGGGACAAAGGTTGATATTTATAATATGAAAGAGTTGCTTGATGATGTCAGACCTCTGGAGGATATCTTTGTCTTTGACCTAGGACACGTGTCCGCGCCTGCTGGACTTTGCCATAAAGCAAGATTTACTGCAGAGGGATGTCGCTGAAAGGACATGTACAGAGGATAGCTGGCGACGCGCCTTATATGCATAGTGGGCACCTGAGCCACCATTTAATGCGATGGGTACATGCCGGCTTATTGGTATCAGCGTAGGTATATGCTTTTGGCTGACTAGCTTTGGCTTTAACCAGGAGTCTGATGGAATAAGCGGGAGTCTGACATGAGCCCGCGGTCAATATTCATTGGGCGCGGTCAACATTGTTGGTGCGGTCATGGAGATCGCAGTCATGGTTGTGTGGGCACCTAGCTGACGGGCTGATTGACTGTCTGCAGTCTTAAATCAGGCGATCTAGCTGTCTACGGTCTTGACTCTGGCGGTCTAGGATATGCCACGTCATATCTTGCCTTAGGACCAGATCGAGCTTTGGCCCGGTCCGATAGATCCAGGCTCATCAGTGGCCCCTAGCTTTGAGCGAGGATTCATTTATGGTCTGAGCGAGGAGCTTTATATGCTAAGCTCGGTCTGCGGTCAGATCGCTTATGCGGCCACAAGTGTTGTGTTTTTTCGCTGGTCTTTGCTTAGACTCTCTTGCGTATGGCACATGTGAGGAGCACGTGAGGGAAGTTTGGTAGAAGCTGGTAGAAGCTTTTGGGCTGCTTTTCGGTTATATTGGGTGGGCCCCTTGTCTGTTGAAGCGCCAGCGTATGTCAAGTACGGAAACGACGTGTCCCGAATATCAAGGGGCGCCATAAATGCCGACCGGCAATAATTCAAAATTTAAATCCTTTGCGCCGGTTCATGATTCGAGAGAGGCAGTTTGTGAGCTTATTAATACGGGTCGACCCATATTGGTAGGCCTATAAATATCAAACCCCTCTCCCTTCATTCTCTTTTATCACCTTCATTGCTTGAAAATACCCTTAGAGAGAGAAAATATTTGCTCAGCTTTCCTAAGCACCTTCTTCCTTCAGTTTTTTCCGTAAGTAATTTTTGTTTTCATCTTTTTCTTCATCTCTTTTCTTCTTCTGTTTCTAGGATGACTTATAGGATAGAGCGCCCCTTAGAGTTGGGTAATGGCATTACTCCTGATACCTTCGCCGTTTGTAGGAAATTGGGTGGTATCTATAGGAAAGTGGCCACCTCTTGGATTAGGTTATCCTTAGAGGCTTTTAAATATTTCTCGGTCAGGTATGATTTGGGAAATTGGGTCCCACCCCAGTTGTGGGAAGCCAATAAAATGCTGCATTTGTCCGGCGATATGCTGGTTTTGGGTGACCATCTTCGTTTAAGAAATTTTGTGATGGGGGTTTTGAACAGGTTTCAACGTGAGTGTGACCTCGCTAATAGGGCTGTTGAACTGGTGAGGAGAGCCATTGTTGACCCTATTGCCCAAGTGATAACTGACTGGGAAAAAGTTCCTCTGATGGATGAGACTGAGGTGAATGTGGCCCCTGATGCCACTAGCGTGCCCGCAGATGACTTGAATGAGCCTATGGAGGTAGAACCCTTGTCCACGGTGGCCCCTGTTGCCCAAATTGAGGCCCAACCTATACCGATGGTGGATCTGGAGAGGATTGATGATGAGCTCATTAATATGGATGTGGATGAAGCCGGAGTGGAGCCATCACTGGGATCATCCACTTGTCTCTTTGGCTCTGATGGCTCGGGGACCGAGGTGGATGACTGCGAGAATGTAGATCGCATGGTGTTTTGGTCAAATTCAATCAATTCAACTTCGAATGAAAAGATAGGGCACAATGGAATATGATAATGTAAATTCAAGATGTGACGACAAGAGATTTAACAAGGAAAGACCTTGAACAATTTGTTCGCCGACACAAAACCTCGGAACAATGGAATATTATTAGTTTTGTGGTGGTAGAGAGAAAATGTAAGTACAATACGTGTTGCCAACTGAGTATGTGAGTGTGTGTTCGTACAGGTGTTTTCTTGTTTAAATACATATGGAAATAACGGTAACAACAAGATAAATGTAATCCCTCCTTTTGTGCCATAAATCTCGCAGGTGGTTGATGACCAAGATATCCGTTGTGATTTAACAAGTGAATGTTTGTTGATGGCTTCCTTTGACTCGGTCTATAACGTTGGCGAAGTCTTGGAAAAGGTCCCTATAATTTTGCCCTTCAGTAACTACCGTCAGTGTGGAGAGTCCATCAAGTTGTACTGCCAAGTTGTCATCACAGGATGATAAGTCAAGATGTAACATGTTGCTCATAGATTTTCTACCCCGAACAATTGCCCCTGAATTTTTGAAGTATCAAAAGATGGGAATTTGAATTTCAAAAATTCCTCCTTTAACCGCCTTGCTGCTGAGAAGACGTAATATTTTGCTCTATTTGGCGAATCCTCAGGCATGGATGTAGGGCTTAATTTGAGATATGGATTAACATAGAATTCGTTAGAGAGGATAGGTCTTCTATATATATGGGATGATGATACTGAAGACTCCATCGAATGTTTGTTGAAGTATTGCGAAGGACAAAATGTCATTCGGTAAGTTTCTTTTGACATTACACCTGGACTTCTTATGTGCGTCAGGATGCTTACCCTTGTTTCTGCAGTTGTCCGTTCAAAGCCCAGGTTTTCTGCGAAGGCTTTAGTTGCTAAGTACAAAGGAAGAACTGGTGAATATATGCCTCCTGTACCTAGGTTGGAACTTGAGAGTACATCGGGAATAAAGAGAAAAAGATAAGGGAGAACAGATGTAGAAGAAGCTGCTTCCAATGAGGATGTGCTAGAGATCAAGGTAGAGTATATCTTTCTTCTTCAATTTTCGAACTGGTATCTTATAAAAACATTTTGACTTAGGCAATAACTGCGGTTAAGATGATGGTGAATGAGATCAAGTGGTAGAAGGATAAAGCTGTCACTTCGACCATGGAGAGAAAGGAATATGAGGTGGACCTCAAAGTAGCTTTTGACATGTTGAAAGCAAAGAAGGAAGAGATGGAAGAAATTACAAAGAAACATGTACAAGAGATGGAAAACCTTCGCGATGAACTAGTGGTTGAAGCTGCTAAATCCATTTTTGATGCTAGAATCGAGATGATCAAAGAATATCAAGCTGGTCAACACTCAACTTGAAACTTGGAGGAGGAATTTGCTGCTTTAGAAAGGATTATTCGCGAAAGGCCTTGTGAGGTGGCTTCTAGGAATGTGGATAGGTTGGAGCAGTTTGGTGAGACTCAGGAAGGAAGGAGAATGGATAAGGGCAAGGATGTTGCTCTTGATTGAAGAAGTCCTTCTTTGCTTTCAAATATTGGACGTTATCTATGTCTGTTTGGACATTTTGATGAAGTTTTCTTTATGTTTCAAAAATGTCATGCCAATAAATGGAAAAGATGTTTTGCTTTTCATTCTGATGTCCGTTTTGGTAACATGTTAATGTCACGAGCCATGATTTGAACTTAGGGGAAAGAAGGTAATCAATATGTACTTGACACATTGGCCCACCTACACCTTAGATAAAATATGAAAAACGTGTGCCCAGGCGAAGGTGTAAATAAACTTAACAACTTGAGAAAGATGTAAATCCTTTAAACCTTTTGAGGCGAGAATCCCTTGAGGAAAAGTATTAAATAGGTTTAGATCCGACTCTGTAAGCAGTAATTAAAAAATGAATTTCGTAGAAAATTATCAGTTTCTGATGCGTTGGACTATTTGAAATGTCTTCCGTTTGGTTGACCGGAGTTGGACAAGTTGCTAGTATTGTCTCATCTTGCAAAACAGAAACAGGTTAGGGTGGGTGTTAGCTTAGCTAACACCCCTCCGATGCTTAAGTCAGTAAAAGTTTGAAATATAAAAACTAATTTGAAATAACATAAAAATTAAGTCAATTGAATCATACCTGATCCTTGGAACAAAAATTGATGAGTTTGTCACTTACATGAAGTACTACTTGAGGTGGATGGCATTCCAATTCCTCGGGATCCTTACACCGTCCAAGGTTGAGAGACTGTATGCTCCCTTCCCAACTTCTGCGTCAATTAGGTAAGGACCTTCCCACTTGGCTGCAAATTTTCCTGCATTTAGTTCCTTTGTGTTCTGAAATACCTTCCTTAGGACCATGTCCCCAACTTGGAACCTCCTGATATGGACATTCTTGTTATATGACTTGGCTATCCTTTGTTGGTAAGCAACCATCCTGACTTTGGCCATATCTCTTGCTCATCAATATTGTCTAAATCATCTGCTAGAATAAGTTGGTTATCTTCTATAGTTGATAAACCATATCTGGCTGTAAGGATTGAGAACTCTACAGGGAGGACATCTTCGGTACCAAACACCAAGGTATATGGCGTCTGCCCAGTCGCACCTTTTGGGGTGGTTCTGTTAGCCCAAAGTACTAGGGGTAGCTCTTCAACCCATCTCCCCTTCTTTTGATCAAGTCTTTTCTTCAGGTTGTTCATTATCAACTTGTTACTGGATTCGGCCTGTCCATTTGCTTGAGGATGCACTGGTGTAGATATTATCAGCTTGATTCCCTATCTCATGCAGAAGTCTTGCGTCTTTTTGCTAATAAACTGGGAGCCATTGTCACATATAATCTCGGATGGAACTCCGAATCTACTGATGATGTTCCTCTTGATGAATTATATCACTTCTCTATCCCTGATTTGCACGTAGGCTTCAGCCTCAATCCATTTGGTGAAGTAATCTGTCATAGCTAACATGAATACTTTGCCACCAGGTTCCCTAGGTAGTTTGCCCACTATGTCCAAGGTGACATGATGGGATGCAGTGGCTCAGTTGGTTGATGCAGAATGTTGATGTGTCTCTGTCATGCGTCACACTTTTGCACGTACTTAATCGCATCTTGCCTCATGGTCGGCCAGTAATACCCCATTCTTAACGCCTTCTAGGATAGCAATTTGCCCCCAGCGTGGTTACCGCAGTCACCGTCATGCAACTGTCTCAGCACCTCTTCAGCTTGGTCCGGTTCCAGACATCTTAGGTACATACCTGTAAAGGATTTTCTAAACAAAACATTATTTATTAAAATGAATCAGGATACCTTTATCCTAAAAGACCTCAGACTTTTTATGCCAACTGGGATTGTTCCATTTTGCAAGTACTGGATTATGGGTAACGTCCAGGATGCGGAGCTGTTGATAGGCATTATCACGGCATCGGGTCGTTCATTGAATTGGCACACTTTAATCTGGTCTATGGCGGGGTGCATGTTGTGGATGATTGGGATTTTATTGTTCAACATGCTCTTACAACTTGAACCCAAGTTGGCCAGGGCATCTGCTTCAGTATTTTCTTCTCTTGGGATCTGTTCAAAGACGAAGTCCTCAAATTTTCCAGCTAGCAACTTAACATATTGGAGATAACTTGTCATTTTAACCTACTTAGCTGTATAAGATCCATTGAAGTGGTTAACTAGTAACAGGGAATCGATAAATACGTTAATATGTTTAACATTTAAATTTAAGGCAGTAGTTAATCCCATAATGAGAGCCTCATACTCAGCCTCATTGTTCGTTGCTTTGAACTCACAAGCCACAGCTTGAGGAATGAGATCTCCTTGAGGGGATTTTAGGACGATTCCTAAACCTGTGCCCCTAGCATTTGAAACCCCATCTGTGTAAAGTGTCCAATATCTAGGAGAGGCAAGGCCTTCAAGTTGTTGGACTTCGAGTTCAACCTAGGGCTGCAAGCTGGGACTAAAATCTGCTACAAAGTCTGCCAAAGCTTGCGACTTGATGGCAGTCCTTGCTTCATATTATATGTCATAAGTACTAAGTTGTACTGACCATATAGCCATCCTACCTGACATCTCAGGTTTTCACATCACGCTTCTGATAGGATAGTTAGTCTTGACAATAATAATATGAGTCTCAAAGTAATGGCGTAATTTTATAGAAGCAGTGAGTAAATCGAGTATTAATTTTTCAAGATGAGAATACCTGATTTCAGCATCAAGTAGAGACTTACTTACATAGTAAACGAGATGTTTGGTACCTTCTTGCTCTCTGTCCAATACGGCGCTAACCGAGGTTTCAGAAACCGCGAGGTAGAGGAACAACGGTTCTTCTGGCTCAGGCTTGGACAATAATGGCAGGGTTATGAGGTATTCTTTGAGTTGGACGAAGGCTGCTTCATGCTCACTGGTCCATTGGAATAACTTGTTCTTTCGTAGTACCTTGTAGAACAACCTGCATTTGTCAGAAGACTTGGAGATGAACCGGTTAAGGGTTGTTACCCTGACTGTAAGTCGTTGCACGTCTTTTACAGTTTTGGGTGATTCCAAGTTGATAATAGCCTTGATTTGCTTAGGACTTGCTTCAATGCCTCTCTTTGTCACCATATAATCGAGGAATTTGTCAGCCTTTACTCCGAAGTGACACTTCGATGAGTTGAGCTTCATGTTGAAAGCTTCTAGGATGTCAAATGCCTCTCTGAGATGTTCAACATGATTTTCCATGCGCTTCGATTTTACTACCATGTCGTCGATGAAAAATTCTATGGTTTTTCCAAGTTGATCCTTGAACATCTTGTTTACGAACCTTTGGTAAGTCGCACCTGCATTTTTCAGTCCAAATGGCATAGCAATGTAACAATATATACTTTCGGGGTGATAAAGACAGTGTCCTCCTGGTCTGATGGCTCCATCTGGATTTGTTGATAACCTGAGGAGGCGTCCATGAAAGTTAGGATGTCGTGGCCAGCCGTTGCATCTACCAGAGAATCAATGTGAGGCAAAGGAAAGGGATCCTTTGGACATGCCCTGTTGAGGTCCGTGAAATCCACACATACACACCATTTGCCATTTTTCTTTTCAACGACCACTACGTTGGCCAACCACCTTGGGTAATCAACCTTCCTGATCATCTTGGCTTTTAGCAATCGTGCAACCTCTTCTTTTATAATTTGGTTGCGCTCATGTGCGAACTTCCTCCTCTTCTGGTGAACAGGTTTGACGCTAGGATCAACATTCAACTTGTGGGTGATGATATCCTTGCTAATCCCAGTAATGTCTTCATGCTTCCAAGCAAAACAACTGGCTTTGGTTTTCAATAACTCCACTATAATATCCTCAACTTCATGAGGGATATCAGATCCTAATAACACCTTGACATCGGGTTTGGAGGGGTCAAGCTGAATTTCTTTAATGTCGCTTTCCGCCACTTCCAAGGCATCCCATGCCTTTTTCTTTAATTGATATGCCTGCTTGGGGGTACTTGTTGCCTTCATGTGTTGGTGTAATGCCCTAGGCCTTAGTTATGTTCAACTTAAAACCGTTATGTATCATCTTTATCGTTTAAGTTTATTATTTGATTATTATATATTTTGCATATTTATTGTAATAATCTCAGTCCCTAATTATTAAGTGAATAATTAGTATAAATGTTAATGGATAATCATATGATGATTATATGCATAGAGATGCACATTAAATTTATGGGTACTTGTTAGTGAACAAGTGACTAGACTTAACCCGTATGAGATTTATGTCATGGTCAAATGTCATAATTAAATCTCATATGATCACTTCATTTAATCCCTAGACCTGAGATTATCATGACCTTACATATGATGAAAGTTATGTTTGATTATAGTCAAACGATATCTTAACACGGTATTTATAAAGGCTATCTTTGGCATGATCTGATTCATGATGGGAAGGATGATAAGTCAAGATGGAATTTGTCCCTCGAAAGAAAGATGTTTTGCTTGGGCCCCTCGATGAGTGATAATGATGAAAGTGTATGGCCATACCCCAATACGATTGGATTATCATTAGACTCAAGATCGAGAAAGCATTGAACGAATACAAGTTGAAGTGGACCATGACTTGTGTTCAATATAACATCGTGAGACAAAGGGAGAAATGGAAGTGTACTATTGGAAACGTGAACTCTTATGTTATGTTATTTGGGTAGACATAATGGCTTGCTAAAGTCCGCTTATGTCTTATGAGGGCCGATATGATCGGGCTCATTGTCAATACAATATAATCCTATTGGGTCACACACAATTAGAATGAATTAGTTAAAGCAAAGAAAGAATGATTGAGAGTTCTTGATGTGGCATGCTGAGCCGCGCGACAAAACTGGCCAACTGGCATGTCTGGTCGTGCGACACTTCAGGCCAAGAGGCGTTTACAGCTTACTTTCCTAATATTATTAGGGTACTAATATTAATACTATAGTAGTATAAATATGAGTCTATGAGCAGCCAAAACCTAGCCGAATTTTCACAAGAAAAATCACAATAAAAGTTCTCTCAACATTCTTCCTAAAGTTTAAGAATCTAGCAATTCTCAAGAACTGTTCTTGGTTCATTCTAAAGTGTGGATACTACTAGAGGGTCTTCGCTTGTACGACGATCAAGGCCTAGAGTTCTATTGTCCAAAGCAATCTGAAGATTCAAGTCTTGAAGATCAAAGTTTGTGATTCGAAATCACATTGATAATTGTTCGATAGCTCAAGAACGGAAAGCAATTAAGGTTGGTAAATTCTATCTCATAGGAATTCAATTTAATTGTATAGAACGAATCTTAGGGCTCTTGGGTTTTGTGTTATTAGATGCTTAATTCCGCTACGCATGGACCCATAAAATCGAACAGTGGTATCAGAGCCCCGTTCGTATGGTTAAGTTTGAATTAGCATGCTAGAATTAAGATATAAATTGTTTATATGCTTATTGCATGTATTGTATGCGATAGTTTTATTGTATTTGAAACAATATGCCTAAATCGTATTCTATTCATATTGAATTAAATCTGTTAAAAGCTATTTATTTGATTCAATTGCTCTATGTTTGAATTGATTGAACTTCTGGAAAACTGCCAAACTGGCAACTCAAGTCGTGCGACATAGTTGGCCATGGGCAGTCTGAAGGCATCGTCTGGTCGTGCGACAGATCAGGCCTTATGGAGGCTTCTGTCACGTGACAGACTATGGCTGATATGGGCAGAATCAGTTTGTTAACTTGTTCTTGCTAATCTGTGATTATGTTTATGATCTAATATGTTTATGTCTTAATCTAGATGCTATAAATTTTTGGAAATTAAATTTATAGGGCTATGCTAGATTAATTCATTGTTTATGCATGCTTAATTCATTTAAATATGGTTTTATTAATTGCTGCGATGCATGAATTGTATGTTCTTAAGTGTTAAGGGCTTTGTTAGATGTTTAGTTGAAACATTGAATTGAAATTTCCTAAATGTTTAGTTGTAACATTGAAATTTTGGTTTTCTGATTGTTTATGAGAAACAAGTCAGTTTACGCAAAAATTTTAGGAATATGATTGTTTGTGAGAAAACAAGTCAGTATACAAAGTATAGATTATGTTGCAAATCAGAGCTGGTATTCTAATTGTGCATGTCTAGGAGAGTTCTGTCAGAGGAGAGATTTGGTACTTAAGTAGTCCTTGTGGCTCACCTATTTTTCTAGGAACTTACCTGGTGCACGATTATGATTATCTTTGCTGATATGCTTATAATCTGCTTTAAAGAACCTTCATTTAACTTTTAAGTTCTTTATGCCAATCCATGATTAAAACACTTGAGACCACTCAGATAGTTTTGGGTGGGCTTGTCATAGCAAGGTACTTTGATTCTATTTCGTTTGCGAGCAAGATGAGGAAATGGTGGTTCTTATACATTTAAAGTGGATGAACTTAATTGGGTTATCAAAATTATTTTGGACCCAAGGCATAAGATGAGATTGAAATATGCTTTGACATATGATGTCTTAAATAAATCTCATAAAATATCTA
Source organism: Adenophora triphylla var. japonica (assembly GCA_022495995.1). NCBI lineage: Eukaryota > Viridiplantae > Streptophyta > Magnoliopsida > Asterales > Campanulaceae > Adenophora > Adenophora triphylla. Next base: position 47,947 of record JAFEMH010007565.1, read on the forward strand.
AGAGTCATATACGATATGATTGATGTTTTCTACCTAATTAATTTTAATCTTGAGCGGTGCGCCATAGCATACTTGAGATTAAATTAAAGTTAGATCTTAGCCCATTAAATGTATATTATGCTTGTTTGCATTGGAAGGTGTATAATTTAGTGGGAGTATTTATGAAATACATGCTTTTCTCTTAGAAGATAAATGTGTTGATATTGATGTGTGTTCATATAATTTGCATATTTTGTTGTAGAAGTAGCATTACACAATAAATTGCGATTCGTCCTTATGAAGGACAAAGTTCGAAAGGAACGGAACAGATAATTCTGATTGGATCAGAAGCCTAAAGAATGGGTCTTAGGCAAATGTGTACGTTCTTGACGAATCCATTCCTGTTGAACCAATGCAAATGTTGCAAAGGCAGATATGGAGCAACATTAGAATCATGTTGATGATTCTAATGATATTGTTGGCCTTATACTTGCCACCATGTTTAAACATTCTTATGAAGAACCTTGAGCACATGGTAACTGCTTTTGTTCTAGCAAAACGCACAAAGGAAATGTTCCAAGTGCAAGCTAGACAAAAGATGTATGTTGTGGTGAAGGCTCTTAATTCATGAAATGAAAAAGGAGCAATCCGCAAATGTGTTAATGGTTAACACAAGAAAGGGGTTCAAAAGGGAAGGTAAAGGAAGTAAAACAAAAGTTGTAAACCTAGGGCAAAAGTTGCCAAAGCCAAAAATGCTAAACCCAAAATGTCTCAAAAGGATGCATTTTGCTACCATTGTAATAAGATTGTCATTGGAAGCAAAGTTGCAAGGCTTATTAGGAAGGCCTAAAAGATGAAGAAGGGCAATATGATTGCTACTACTTCAAGTATCTATATGATAGATATTTTCCTATCGACTTCTAGTTCTTGGGTATATGATACCGGATTGGATCCCACATTTGTTTAAATGTGCAAGGAATAAAGAATAGAAAGCTACTCAAAGGAGGTAATTTAAACCTATGCGTGGAAATGGAGCAAGAGTTGCTACATTAACCATAGGGACTTATGAAGTCGCTTTATCTAATGGACTAGTACTTGTTTTGAACAAGTGTCACTACGCTCCAGATTTGAGTAGAAGTATTATTTCCATTTCTTGTATGGATGATGAAGGATATAATTTTCTTATTAGAATAAGAAGTTTTATATTTATTTAATGATATGCCTTGTTGCATTGCATATGTCATTGAATGGTTTTCATATCCTTGATGATGATAAACAAAATAATATTGAAAATGTCTATAATATAAATGGGAAATCCAAATCGAATAATATGAACAACGCGTTCATATGGCATTGCCGGCTTGATCAGATAAATAAGAAACATATATCTAAACTCCATTAACATGGACTTTTAGACTCATATGACTCGGAATCATTTGAGGAATGTGGATCTTGTTTATTGGGATTATTGACCGAACCACCCTACACTAAGAGTAGTGGGAGGGCCAGTGACTTATTGGTCATTATACATGAGATGTATGTGGACTATTAAGCAGCATTGCAAGGGGAGGATTTTGGTGTTTCATCACATTCACCAATGACCTATCTAGATATGACTATGTCTATCTGTTGAATTCCAAAAGTGAATCGTTTGAGATGTTTCGAACATTTCAAGATGAAGTACAAAAACAACTTGGCAAAACTATTAAGTACTTCGATTAAATCAAGGTGGTGAATACTTGAGCCAAGAGTTTGACAATCATCTCAATACTATGAAAACGTTTCAAAGTTGACTCCACCCAGAACACCACATTGTATGGTGTGTCTGAGAGGAGGAATTAAACCTTGTAAGACATGGTTCATTCGATGATGTGTCAAGTTGACTTTCCTATTACCTTTTGAGGATATTCATTAGAAATAATGCGGTTACACTGAATTGTGTCCCTACTAAATCGGTTCCTTAGTCCCCACATGAGATGTGGCATGGAAGAAAACTTAGTTTGTCTTTCATGAAGATTTGGGGTTGCAAAGCTTATAAGAAGAGACTTGTCTCTGATAAGTTAGCACCAAATCTGACAAGGTTATTTTCGGAAATTAATCTTACAACCGCAAAGAGAACAAAATGTTTGTTGCTCTATACGATTCGTTTCTTGAGAAATAGTTTCTCAATAAAGAATCCAGTGGGAGTAAAATTAATCTTGAAGGAGTTCAAGAACCCGAAAATAATATGGAACCAAGAGTAGAGACTGAACTAAGTTCGCAAAGGAGTTGTGGAACCGGTTCAAGATGCACAAGTCCATCGTAGATCGGATAGGTTACAATTCGAACCCGAGAAATATTGATTTCTCGTATCAGAAAGTAATAAAGTGGAAGTCATTAAGAATGACGATCCTACTTCCGATCTTGAGGCGATGTCCACTCCTAATTTGGATAAATGGTTAGGAACCATGGAATCCGAATTACAATCCATGTTTGATGATCAAGTTTGGAACTTGATTGAGCTACCTGAAGGTGTAAAAACTTAAAGGGTGCAAGTAGGTCTTCAAGATCGACATGGATGGGAAGGTGTATACTTTCATGACTAAGAATTGTAGCAAAGGGATTTAGGCAAATTCATAGTATTGACTATGTTGAAACCTTTTTCGCTAGTTACAATGCCAAAGTCTATTAGAATTTCAATTGCCATAATCGCATATTATGACTATGTGATATGACAAATGGATGTCATACGGCTTTCTTTAAATGGAAAGATTATTAAGGATGTGTATGGTACACAACCCGAAGTTTTGTCAATCCTAGAAATTCTAATAAAGTGTGCATGTTGCAAAGATCCATGAAATGGGTTGAAGCAAGCTTCAAGGAATTGGAATCTTCATTTTGATGAATTGGTCAAAGAGTTTGATTTCATCAAGTATGAAGATGAACCTTGTGTATGCATGAAATTCAGTGGGAGCGTAGTATCATTTCTATTGTTATATTACAATGATATCTCACTCATTGGAAAAACCGAAGTTCCAACACTTAAGACTGTCTAGTCTTGGTCGAAGAAAGGTTTCTCAATGAAAGATATGGGTGAAGCCGCTTACATCCTTGGCATCAAGATCTATAGAGATAGATCTAGAAGGATAGAATTGGTTTGAGTCAAAATACTCACATTGACAAGGTTCTTAGAAGAGTCTAAGAAAAGCAACTTGTCAATGGGTTATGGTGTTTCTCTTAGCAATAACCAATGCTCCGGCATTTGGATCTGTCATATGTGCCATGACTTGTACTAGACCCGACGTCTCACATGCTTCGAGCATGACGAGTCGATACCAATCTGATCCTGTTGAGAACCAATGGATGGAAGTTGAGACGATCCTTAAGTACTTAAGAAGAACTAAGGATACGTTCTTGGTATTTGAAAGATTGGAAGATAATCTTGTTGTAAGGGTTACATAGATGCTAGCTTCCAAACTGACAAAGTTATTTAAAAATCGCAATTAGAATTTGTGTTTATGCTTATTAGAGGTGCATTTTTGATTGGAAGAGTTCCAAGCAGAAAATTGTAGCCGATTCTACTACTAAGGCCGAATTTTAGCAACATATGATGTAGCTAAAAAGAGGCAGTTTGGATCAAAAGTTCATTTAGTGTTTTGGAAATGTTCCAAGTATCACTAATCGGTGAAACTTTTGTTGTGACAATTGTGGTGCCATTTGTGCAAACAATGGGACCAAGGTCACAACAATGATCCAAACACATACTTAGACTTTTTCGAGAATTCATAAAGAATGAGAAGACGTTAAGATATGCAAAGTATCAACCGATGATGACATTAGGAATTCACTTACAAAGACCCTCGCACAGGCAGAAACACGATGGTCATGTTAAGTCCATGAGTATTCGATACATAAATGGAGCCTAGCGCAAGTGGGAGACTGTTGGTGTAATGCCCTAGGCTTTAGTTATGTTTAACTTAAAACCGTTATGTATCATCTTTATCGTTTAAGTTTATTATTTGATTATTATATATTTTGCATATTTATTGTAATAATTTCCGTCCCTAATTATTAAGTGAATAATTAGTATAAATGTTAATGGATAATCATATGATGATTATATGAATAGAGATGCACATTAAATTTATGGGTACTTGTTAGTGAACAAGTGACTGGACTTGACCCGTATGAGATTTATGTCATGGTCAAATGTCATAAGTAAATCTCATATGGTCACTTCATTTAGTCCCTAGACCTGAGATTATCATGACCTTACATATGATGAAAGTTATCTTTGATTTTAGTCAAACGATATCTTAACACGATATTTATAAAGGCTATCTTTGGCATGATCGGATTCATGATGGGAATGATGATAAGTCAAGATGGAATTTGTCCCTCTAAAGAGAGATGTTTTGCTTGGACCCCTCGATGAGTGATAATGATGAAAGTGTATGGCCATACCCCAATACGATTGGATTATCATTAGACTCAAGATCGAGAAAGCATTGAACAAATACAAGTTGACGTGGACCATGACTTGTGTTCAATATAACATCGTGAGACAAAGGGAGAAATGGAAGTGTACCATTGGAAACGTGAACTCTTATGTTATGTTATTTGGGTAGACATAATGGCTTGCTAGAGTCTGCTTATGTCTTATGAGGACCGATATGATCGAGATGCCAACATAATATAATCCTATTGGGTCACACACAATTAGAATGAATTAGTTAAACCAAAAAAAGAATGATTGAGAGTTCCTGATGTGGCATGCTGAGCCGCGTGACAGAACTGGCCAACTGGCATGTCTGGTCGTGCAACACTTCAGGCCAAGAGGCATTTACATCTTAGTTTCCTAATATGATTAGGGCACTAATATTAATACTATAGTAGTATAAATATGAGTCTGTGAACAGCCAAAACCTAGCCGAATTTACTCAAGAAAAATCACAATAAAAGTTCTTTCAATATTCTTCCTAAAGTTTAAGAATTTAGCAATTCTCAAGAACTGTTCTTGGTTCATTCTAAAGTGTGGATACTACTAGAGGTTCTTCGCTCGTACGACGATCAAGGCCTAGAGTTCTATTGTCCAAAGAAATCTGAAGATTCAAGTCTTGAAGATCGAAGTTTGTGATTCGAAATCACATTGATAATTGTTCGATAGCTCAAGAATGAAAAGCAATTAAGGTTGGTAAATTCTATCTCATAGGAATTCAATTTAATTGTATAGAATGGATCTTAGGGCTCTTGGGTTTTATGTTATTAGATGCTTAATTCCGCTGCGCATGGACCCATAAAACCCAAAATCATGGACACCTTGTAACATTCTTTTGCTGTTTGCTGGTCGCCCTTCACCTTGATAACTCCCCAACGTGTGGGCAACTTGATACATTGGTGGTAAGTAGATGAAATCGCCTTCATGTTGTGAATCCAGGGCCTTCCCAAAATGATATTGTAAGATGATTTGCATTCGATAACGCATAATTTCTCCATGGAGTTCACTCCTTCCACATAAATGGGCAACTTGATTTCTCCATAAGTATGCTTAATCTCTCCGCTGAACCCAACTAGAACGGAAGAACTTCTGGTAACATGCTCAAGTGGGATGTCCATACTTGCTAAACTGTCAGTAGTTACTATGTTGACGGAGCTTCCATTATCAATCAAGATGCGCTTCACCAAGCAGTTGGCCACCTGTAGAGTGACAACAAGTGCATCATGATATGGATCTAAGATATCACCCTTATTGTCTTCATCGAACGTGATTTTCTGGATACTATCCTTCACTGATGGCCTAGCTGGTAAATTCAACATGTCTTCTTTTGATTCTGAAGCATGGCGCTTTGCAGCCGAGTAGGAAGTATTGCATATGCCTGATCCTCCGCTGATCATGTTGACCACCTTAGTTGGGACCGGAGGAGTTGGTGAGTTCTAAGCCTGTTACTCCTGGTTGTCATTTCGCCCACGCCGCTTGCCAAATAGATCCTTGAGGAAACCTTTAGATAAGAGGTGGCTAATTTCCTTCCTTAGGGCAATGCAATTTTCAGTGGTATGCCCAAAATCTTTGTGGTAAGCACAGCATTTGGACTTGTCCTTCCAACCAGAGGGCCTGTCAGACTTTTTGGGCCACCTTGTCTTCTCACCCAGGTTGTCCATGGCATGTATGAGTCCTGCAATGTCAACAGAGAAACAGTAGTCATCTATTTTAGGATAATGTAATTCGTCTTCGTTGCCATTATCACTAACAACATTAATACTAGAATGGTCTAGTTTAGAGTAGGGTTTGCCCCTATTATATTTGGAATGGGACGTTTCCATCTTGCCACCGAATGTTCAGAAGTGATGGTCCTCTTGGCTGCTTTCTCTTGCATCAACTTGTCTTCTTCCAACCTAATGAATTTTATGGCTCTCGTCCTGACTTCTTCAAGTCTTCTACATAGAGTCATTACTAGTTCCTCATAATAAGGGGAATCTTTCTTGAGCCCCATCTTGAAGGCTTCTGTTGCAGTAGACATATCCATATTGGGGATATCGACAGCTTCTTTATTGAACCTGCTCAAGTAGTCCTTCAAGGACTCATCAGGCTGCTGGACTATCCTGTATAAATCACTGGTTAGTTTTTCAAAGACTCTATTGCAAGAAAATTGATTAGTAAACATATTGATGAGTTAAGCATAAAATCTAATAGAGCCTAGGGGTTGGTTGATGAGCCAATGCAGGGCTGCCCCGGTTAAGGTGGAACCAAAGCCCCTGCAAAGGCAGGCATCCTTGAATTGTAAGGGGATATGAATCACGTCCATCTTCTCCTGGTACAAGGCGATTTGCTCCAGAGGATCGGTTATCCCATCATATTGCTTGATATGAGGAACGGTGAACTTCTTTGGTATCACCATGTTGGCAATAGCTGGGCTAAAATGTGACTCATTATAACATGTTGGGGAAGCTTGGTGGTACGGTAGGGTGATCCCAGGCACGTTCATCACCATTTCCCTCAATTCCTGTAACTGCCAGTTCGCTGTATTTCCTGCATCGGGGTTAGCAGCAGTGTAAAAAGTATTAAAGTCAACTTGAGGGTTAGCACTCCCTGTTGGTCCATGAATGGGCATCACAAAAGTCACTGTGGTGGACTGGCCAGCTTCAGGATTGGTGATCACACTATCAGTGGCTGCACTAATCATTGGTATGAATCCCACATTATCGATTAACATCCCCGTATCTCTATCAAAGACGAGCCTCCTTGGTTGGATCGGGGAGAACATGATGGAGCCCATGCTGGGATTTACACCCTAAAATGCTCTAGGCGGTACATATTGGTGTGATCCTGATGACCCAGATTGTAGAGCAGATACTTCACGTTGCAACCTGGTAAAATTGTTCATGAGCATGTTGGAAGTATCGGTCTGCAGCATCACCTGGCATCTCAACTCAGCCATTGTATATGTCAAGATGGACAGGACATCCGCTGGAATCCCTTGTATAGGTGCACCAGAGGACCCTCCTTGACCTTGGATCATACTGGTAGTGGTACCAACATTTTGGCCTGAGGTAGCCATTCCGGCTACAACTCCTATTGAGGTCACGGCAGATGACATTCCGGTAGACATCTTGAGTATTTTCAATTAATTAAAAGACCAATGGGCCCCTTGGTGGGCACCAAATTCTTTTAGTCAAATTCAAGCAATTCAACTTCGAAGGAAAAGATAGGGTACAATGGAATATGATAATGTAAATTCAAGATGTGACGACAAGAGATTTAACGAGGAAAACCCTTGAACAACTTGTTCGCCGGCACAAAACCTCTGAACAATGGAATATTATTAGTTTTGTGATGGTAGAGAGAAAATGTAAGTACAATACGTGTTGCCAACTGAGTATGTGAGTGTGTGTTCGTACAAGTGTTTTCTTGTTTAAATACATATGGAAATAACGGTAACAACAAGATAAATGTAATCCCTCCTTTTGTGCCATAAATCTCACAGGTGGTTGATGACCAAGATATCCATTGTGATTTAACAAGTGAATGTTTGTTGATTGCTTCCTTTGACTCGGTCTATAACGTTGGTGAAGTCTTGGAAACGGCCCCTATAATTTCGCCCTTCTGTAACTACCATCAGTGTGGAGAGTCCATTAAGTTGTACTGCCAAGTTGTCATCATAGGATGATAAGTCAAGATGTAGCATATTGCTCATAGATTTTCTACCCCAAACACATGGCGGCGGGCACAACTCAGCGGAGCAGTATAGATTGTCAATGCCTTTGCTGAGGGACCAGAGGAGGATGTTGCTGCCTGCGTAAAGAGCCATGCTAGAGCCTCCACTTCTGGGCGCGGCCAGAAGAGAAGAAGAGCGCGCAGACTGGGAGATGGAACTATATACCACCTACGGTGTTGACCCAAATTCCTTCCATGTCCGCGAGCTGCAAGAGGTGGAGGCCAAAAACTGTGGCTGATCTCCGCGAGGACAATAAATCTTGCATCTTTTTTGGGGTCCAGTTCGAGAATGTACTGAGGCTTCCTCTAGACCCTTCCATTTCCTGCTTCCTTTATTTCAATAACTGCCTCCCTATGCACCTAACCCCAAATACTATTTGAGCCCTAGTCTCCTTTATTGTGGTGTGTAGGGTTCTTGGCTTTGAACCTTCTCTTTCTGGGCTTTATGCCTTCTACTCAAAACAAATAACCAACGGCCATATTGACCTGAAAACAAAGAATAATTATGCCCGTACCTTTTCTCCCCCAACAAATAAATTTGACCAATGGAATCAGAAGAACATTATGGTCGTTGAGAGTAGATTTGGGTGGAATTTTTCAAGGTTGGAGGGCGTGGCTCCTATCAGGGTTTCCTCCAGCTCTTACCCTAGCCCGTCCGAATCTGAGGCCCTTCAAGTTGCTATTGCTATATATTTGGCTCAGTTCGTGACCGAGAAGGTGCAGCCCTTTTTTGAAGTGGGCGCTGATGGATGTGGTTTTACCCATCCAAAAGATATGTTTCCAAGCTTATTTGATGATCAAAACCATGGGAATTTAATGTGTTTTGTTAGTGTTTTGAAAGTACAGGGGTTGAAGTACAATTAGGTATAAAATGGAGGATATAAGCTTATTTTGGAAGTTCAGGGACCAAATTGCAAATATGGAAAATTAAGGAGTAAACTGGAATTATAAAGTTTAAGGGCTAAAGTGAAATTTACTGAAAATTATGGACCAAAGTACAAAAGAGGGAAGTTCATGGGCTAAACTGCAGCTAATTAGAAGTAGGAGGGCCACAACTGAAGTTAAGGCTGGTTGTACAAAATAAGGGCCAAGCAGCGTAGGTTTGCCGGCCAAAATATGGATTGGCCGCGAGAAAAACAAGGATGGCTGAGAAAACTAGGTCATGGCGGAGACAATTGCAGCAAAGGCCGAGCAACTGCGCCCATAAGGGAGCGACCGCGCCAAAATTGCAGAGAAACGGGGTGACCGAGCCATGGGTGGCCGAGCGACTGCGCCCATGGCCGACCAAGCATCAGCGACGGATTCTGTGACGGATTTGGTCTGTCACAGAATTAAAAGCAGATTTCGTGCAGATTTGCAACAGATTAATGACGGATTTTCGGCAGAATCCTAATTTAACTAGGAATTGACCTACTTTGGCTGTAAATTAAGAATCTTTCCTCCTTCCTCCTATATAAAGAATCCCTAGACAAGTTTTTACATATATTTTCAATCTCTCACCTCTCATCATCCTCTATATCTCTTCTTCTCTTGTACATATTAGATTAGGGTTTTTATTTATTTTGAAGATTCAAGAAAAAGGTTTTGTTTATTTATTTTAATGGCCATTCAAGGCTAATTTATTTGATTCGTGGATTGACGTAAGTAATAATTTGATCTTTATGCTAGGGTTTTAATTCTTCCTATCTCTCTCTCTTGTTCTTGTTCTTCTCAACATTCTTAACTATTATTCTTGAAATCAATTGTATTGACCTAGCGGAATATACTTTTGATATCTTAAATTTATTTGGATATAAACCATTGAACTAGCGTGGATGATTTGTAATTTGACCATTGTTGGGAAGAGTAAATTCAATTGATGACCTAGTAGAATTCATATGAATCTAGGTTTTTATATTCTTATGATTTAATGAGAAATTCTTTAATGTTTATATTAACCTAGCGGAAGTTATAAACAACATAGAGTTATTAGGGTTTTAATGTTGGTATTGACCTAGCGGAATATTATACATCTTAACCCTATATTTTTGTGAACGAACCCAAGAATGAGATTGAATTGTTATGATCACCAATCCATGAATCTTTTGTTCTCTTGATTTTTTTAATTGTTTTATTTTGCTTTCTTAGGATTAATAATTCAAACAATCAAACCCCTTTTCTTGGTTACTTTGATACACTAATAAAATACACTTGTTCCACTTTAGTCCATGTGGATTCGACTGTTGGTTGTGCATACTACTACAACGGTAACTAGTACACTTGCTAGGTATTTATAATAAGAGGGAGATTTTCTCCATCAAGTTTTTGACGCCGTTGACGGGGTAAATAGTTTTCTTTTATTAGTTTCTTTTTAAGCGTCAATCTTGTATTATTTTCTTTTTATTTCTTCTTTTTAGTAGTTTGAAAATTAAAGGTCATGCATGAATCTAATTATAATGAGAAATTGGCCGGGCAAGTTAAACAATTAATAGCTATGTTCAATGCGAAAAGTGCTTCGCCTAGTGCCAATATAATACAAGATGCATGTTCCTTTTGTGGATTATACTCTCATGCTACTAATGATTGTCCGTCTAGGACAAATTTTCAAGAGTATTCTCCACAGGTACAAGAAAGGAGTTCGTTCCAGCCATTGCAACCACAATATGATTATTCCCCAATTGTTATACACAAGGGAGGGGAAACCACTCATGCCGGGCATGTAACAATCTTGAGCCACATTATTATGATCCACTGCAACCTAAAAGGCAATCATGAGAAAAGGCTCTGACAAGATTGAAGGAGGAAAATCGAATATTGAAGAAGGAAAATCGTCAACAACAACAACAAGTAGGTGCATCCATAGGCAGGTTGGAAGTACAAGTTACTACACTAGTAGAGGCCTTGAGGGGTTATGAGCGAGATACTAGTTTTGTCCATCCGACAAAATATGAATAGGAGGATGAGTCCATCAATGACGAACTACCGATTCTCTCTCCGTCACCTGCTAGTGATAGTGTGGTTGTTGATGAAGATGTTGATTGTGAAGAAGACGGGGTGGAAGAGAAATTAAAAGATGATGAGGGCTTTAATATTGATGAGGTTGGGCCCGACCAAATTGACGAACAATGTCTCAATGAAGACCTTCTCCACCCCATCAAAAGTGTGAAAGATTTTTTCTCCATCATTCTTGTACCTCCACCTATATTTGAAGGTGAAGAATGTGGCGAAGGATTGAAAGAGGAGAAGCCCAAAAAGCTGAAACGTCAAAAATTCCCTTGGGCACAAAACAATATCAAAGATTGAGGAATATATATGGGGAATGAACTGAACATAAGGACCCGCGAAATCATGAAGTGGGCCAAAGGATGAAAAGTGAAGTCCAAACGCGAGCAACGGTCGGGCTAACGACCTTAACCAAATGTGCTCGTTGGGAGGCAACCCAAGTAGGTATGTTTTATTTGCTTTAGTTATTTGTTTTGTTGTGTCATATCATCCTTTGAACCCAAGGCATGTTTTAGTTATCTTTCATGTGAGGATATAGCATGTTTTGAGTTTTGGGGTAGATATCTCTCCAAGTTTGTGGGTTTATAGGGGAGTGTATACAGTGTCACCATCCAAAAAAATTAAATTTTAAAAATTTTCTTCTTTTAATATTTTGGATTGTTGGCTAAAGTCGATGATGATTTGAGAGTGCTTTAATTTTAAAATCTTAAGTATTATTGTCAATATGGGGATATAATTACATTGAAACATGTAAAGTATGATTACTCCACATTTCACTTCCATGCTATTTTTCTTGATCATTGTTACCAATTTAGGAGACCTTTATAGGAACACTTTGGCATTCTCGGGGCCACTAGAACATGTTTGCATGACTGTCAATAACACGTCAATTAGGCTATTCGGGAAGTGATATTTGTGAGCCTTTAACTTTCTAGTCACTTATATAAAATTTCCGCTAGAACCCCGTTTGAGCTTGAAAAAGAATAGAATCTCTCACAAAGTGAGAGATTATTTTAGACCACCATTCGCCTTCTTTTTTACCCTCATTATCCTACATTTTTAACTTATACACTTTTTTCTCACATTTTCAAGAAAGTGAAACTAGGGAATGAATGAGAATTGTGGGTGATGTTTGGAAAATCAAGGGTGGAAAGTGGTCATGAAAAGAAAGAAAAGGATTATGAATTGTATTGAAAAAAGAGGGGCTTGAGCAAAGTATTGAATGTATATTCTTTGTGATATATATGTGTAAAGAAAAGAAAAAAAAGAATGAAACAAAACTAAAAAAAAGCTGAAAAGAAAGCCTTGCCCTCTCTTATGTTGAAGTGGAAAGTGACGAAACCAAAGAAAGGTGATCAACCCCAAGTGTGAAAGTATGAAAAATTATAAGTTTGGGGTTTGAATCAATGGGTTTGCATGGAGCGAAGTGATAAATTTAAAGCGAGGATGTATGCTGAATACTTTCTAGTTTCACTTGCTTGACTTCGTATGTCCTTATCTTCATTTGGAACCGTGAATCTAGCACGCGATTTTCGCGATACATTACAATCCATAAAGCCATATTTGATCCCTAAAGAGTAGCCGGGTTGACAGTTTTGTTAAACATGCATATGAGTGACCTTGTGCAGAAAATTATCATATTATTTTTTATTTAGAACATGACACAAGTGACCCTATAAAATATCTTATTTTGGTAAACATTGATATCTCATATTTCATTCATCTTATCATATTATGGTGGAAATTGTAAGTTAGATGCATCCATGTAAATATAATCTCATGTTCATGATAATGCTTGTAGATTATTTGTGTTGTGAAAAATCTAAGACTTGTTGTGCCAACAACCTATTATATGAATTTAACAAATCCCTAAAATATTTTCTTTGGTTTTAATTAGTTTGTTAGTTTTTATTTTTTTTTATTTTTATTTTACTCGAGGGCGAGCAAAAGATAAGTTTGGGGGTATTTGATGGATGTGGTTTTACCCATCCAAAAGATATGTTTCCAAGCTTATTTGATGCTCAAACCCTAGGAAATTTGATGTATTTGTTAGTTCTTTGAAACTACAGGGGTTGAAATGCAATTAGGCATAAAATGGAGGATATAAGCTTATTTTGGAAGTTCAGGGACCAACTTGCAAATATGGAAAATTAAGGAGAAAACTGGAATTATAAAGTTCAAGCATCAGCGACCGCGCCCATAAGGGAGCGGCCGCGCTAAAATACAGAGAAACGGGGCGACCGAGCCATGAGTGGCCGAGAGATCGCGCCCATGCCAACCAAGCATCAGCGACAGATTTATGTGATGGATTTGGTCCGTCACAGAATTTAAAGCAGATTTCAAGCAGATTTGCAACAGAATAATGAAGGATTTTCGGCAGAATCCTAATTTGACTAGGAATTGACCTATTTTGGCTGTAAATTAGGAATCCCTCCTCCCACCTCCTATATAAAGGATCCCTAGACAAGTTTTTACATATCTTTTCAATCTCTCACCTCTTATCTGTTGGGTTTTACGGGTCCATGCGTAGCGGAATTAAGCATCTAATAACATAAAACTCAAAGATCCTAGGATCCGTTCTATACAATTAACTTGAATTCCTATGAGATAGAAATAACCAACCTTGAACGCTTTCCGTTCTTGAGCTATCGAACGATGTATTGATGTGATTCTGAATACAAGCTTCGAACTCTAGGCCTTGATCGTCGAACGAGCGAAGACCCTCTTTCGGTATCCACACCTTCAAATGAACCAAGAACGATTTCTTGATGATTGCTAGATCCTTTAAACCTTAAAGAATATTGAGAGTATTTGTTGTGATTTTCTTTTCAGAAATTCGGCTAGAATATTAGGGTTGACAGACGTTCATATTTATACTATATTAGTATGGTATATGATTTCTAATCAAATTAGAAAACCAGTCTGTAAACTCCTCTTGTGGCTTGAAGTGTCGCACGACCAGACGAGTCCCATGGACAAGTTCTGTCGCGCGATGTCTTAAGCCACATCAGGATTCTCTCAATCATTCTTCCTCTGGTTTAATCAATTCTTTCTAGTTGTGTGTGACCCAATAGGATTATATTATGTTGGCAATGAGCTCTATCATATCGACTCTCATAAGACATAAGCGGACTCTAGCAAGCCATTATGTCTACCCAAATAATATAATGTAAGAGTTCACGTTTCCAATGGTGCACTTCCATTTCTCCCTTTGTCTCACGATGTTATATTGAACACAAGTCATGGTCCACGTCAACTTGTCTTTGTTCAATGCTTTTTCGATCTTGAGTATAATGATAATCCAATCGTATTGGGGTATGGCCATACACTTTCATCATTATCACTCATCGAGGGGCCCAAGCAAAACATCTCTCTTTCAAGGGACAAATTCCATCTTGACTTATCATCCTTCCGATCATGAATCCGATCATGTCAAATATTGCCTTTATAGATATCGTGTTAAGATATCGTTTGACTAAAATCAAACATGACTTTCATCATATGTAAGGTCATGATAATCTCGGGTCTAGAGACTAAATGAAGTGACCTAATGAGATTTAATTATGACATTTGACCATGACATAAATCTCATATGGGTCAAGTCCAGTCACTTGTTCTCTAACAAGTACCCATAAATTTAATGTGCATCTCTATGCATATAATCATCATATGATTATCCATTAACATTAATACTAATTATTCTCTTAATAATTAGGGACGGAGATTATTACAGATAAATATGCAAAACATATAATAATCGAATGATAAACTTTTCATATAATAATAAATAATGTCAACACATAAGTCTATCAACTATAGGCCTAGGGCATAACACTAACAGTCTCCCACTTGCACTAGACCCAATCTCCCATGTATCGAATACCCATGGACCTAACATGACCATCATGCTTAGCTTGCGGGAGAGCCTTAGTTAATGGGTCCGCCACGTTGTCATCAGTGTCCACTCTGCATATCTTTACGTCTCCCCTTTTGCATATCTCTCGGATAATGTGGAAACGTCGAAGTATGTGTTTGGATCTCTGGTGTGACCTTGGTTCCTTTTCTTGTGCAATGGCACCATTGTTGTCACAGTAAAGTTCAATAGGATCTTTGATGCTTGGAACGACTTCCAAATCACTAATGAACTTTTTGATCCAAACTGCTTCCTTAGCTGCATTAGATGCCGCTATGTACTCAGCTTCGGTTGTAGAATCAGCGACGGTACTTTGCTTGGAACTTTTCCAACTCACAGTGCCTCCATTCAGCATAAACAAAAATCCTGTCTACGATCTGAAATCATCTTTGTCTGTTTGGAAGCTAGCATCTGTGTAGCCTTTCACTACAAGATCTTCTTTCATTCCTCCAAAGACCAAGAATACATCCTTAGTTCTTCGCAAGTACTTGAGGATATTCTTGACTGCTATCCAATGTGGTTCACCGGGATCCGATTGGTACCTACTCGTCATGCTTAGAGCACACGAGACATCGGGTCTAGTACATAACATAGCATACATGATAGACCCAATTGCCGAAGCATATGGAATACCATTCATTCTCTTTCGCTCATCATTGGTCTTAGGACTTTGAGTCTTGCTAAAAGATATACAATGCAACATTGGCAAGTTTCCTCTTTTAGAATTTTCCATTTGAAATCTTCTAAGAACCTTATCAATGTAAGTAATTTGACTTAAACCAATCATCCTCTTAGATCTATCTCTATAGGTCTTGATACCAAGGATATACGCAGCTTCGCCCATATATTTCATTGAAAAGCACTTTCCCAACCAAGACTTGACAGTCTGTAGTGCAGGAATGTCATTTCCAATGAGTAAGATATCGCCGACATACAACACTAGAAATAGTGCTATGCTCCCACTAATTTTATTGTATACACAAGGTTCATCTTCGTTCTTGATAAATCCAAACTCCTTGATTGCTTCATCAAAACGTAGATTCCAACTCCTAGAAGCTTGTTTCAATCCATAAATGGATTTCTGCAACTTGCACACCTTGTTAGAATTTTCTGGACTGACAAATCCTTCAGGTTGTATCATGTATACATCCTCAAGTAACTTCCCATTTAGGAAAGTTTTCTTGACATCCATTTGCCATATTTCATAGTCATAATATGCGGCTATGGCAAATAAAATTTTAATAGACTTAAGCATAGCTATAGGCGAAAAGGTTTCATCATAGTCGATGCCATGAATCTGCCTATATCCCTTAGCTACAAGCCTAGCCTTATAGGTGTGCACCTTCCCATCCATGTCGGTCTTCTTCTTGAAGACCCATTTGCACCCTATGGTTTTTACACCTTCGATGGATCAATCAAATTCCAAACTTGATTATCAGCCATGGATTGCAATTCGGACTTCATGGCCTCTTGCCATTTTTCCAAATCAGGAGCGGACATCGCCTCTTGATAGCAAGTAGGTTCATCGTTTTTGATTAACTCCACTTCATCACTTTCCGTAACGAGAAATCCATATCTCTCGGGTTCGGATCGTGACCTACCACTTCGGCGAAGAACTTGTGCATCTTGAACCGGTTCCACAACTACTTGTAAACTTGGTTCAGTTTCTACCATTGGTTCCATGTTGTTTTCGGGTTCTCGAATTTCTTCGAGGTCTATTTTACTTCCACTGGTTCCTTTGCGAAGAAACTACTTTTCTAAGAAAGTACCATTTCGGGCAACAAACACTTTGTTCTCATTTCGGTTGTAGAAATAGTATCCTTTGGTTTCCTTAGGATAACCCACGAAAACACATTTATCAGACTTAGGTGCTAGCTTGTCAGAAGTTAACTTCTTGACATATGCATCGCAACCCCAAATCTTCATGAAAGACAAACTAGGTTTTCTTCCATGCCACATCTCATATGGGGTCTTTTGAACCGATTTAGTAGGAACTCAGTGAAAGCAGCAGTTTCCGGTGCATGTCCCCAAAAGGATAAAGGAAGCTCAACTTGACTCATCATAGAACGAACCATGTCAACCAAAGTTCTATTCCTCCTTTCAGACACAGCATTCCATTGTGGTGTTTCGGGTGGAGAGAGTTCTGAAACGATTCCACAACTCTTAAGATGACTATCAAATTCTTGGCTCAAATATTCGCCACCTCGATCGGATCGAAGTACCTTAATAGTTTTGTCAAGCAGATTTTGCACCTCATTTTGAATTATTCGAAATATCTCAAACTATTCACTTTTATGTTTCATTAGATAAACATATCCAAATCTACTATAATCATCAGTGAATGTTATGAAGTACCGAAATCCTCCCCTAGCATCGCTACTCATAGGCCCACATACATTGGTATGTATGAGTCCTAATAAGTCGCCTGCCCTTTCACCAGTTTTGGTAAATGGGTCCTTGGTCATCTTGCCAAGTAAAAAAGATTCACATGTCGCATACGATTCATAATCATGTGAGTCTAAAAATCCATCTTTGTGGAGTTTAGAAATGCGTTTCTCATTTATATGGCCAAGACGACAATGCCATAAGTAAGTGTGGTTTACATCACTGGGTTTATATCTCTTGTTAATGTTATAGATATCATTATCACGATTTTCAATCAAGGATATAAAGGCCATTGAATGAAACAGTAGTACAATAATGCATATCACTCTTGTAAATGGAAAACTTCTTATCACATATAAGAAAATTAAAACCTTCATTATCCAAACATGAAATCGAAATAATATTCCTACTTAAAGCTGGAACGTAATAACAATTGTTCAAAACAAGTATTAGTCCACTAGGTAAAGTAACTTCATAAGTTCCTACGGCTAATGCAGCAACTCTTGCTCCATTCCCCACACGTAGGTCCACTTCACCTTTCTTAAGCATCCTTCTGTTCTTTAGACCCTGCACATTTAAACAAATGTGAGTTCCACATCCGCTATCCAATACCCAAGAACTAGAAGTAGATAGGAATATATCTATAACAAATATACCTGAAGTTGAAACAACTCCTTTGCTCTTCTTCAGTGCTTCCTTATATTTTGTGCAGTTTCTCCTCCAATGTCCAATCTCATTGAAATGAAAGCAGACTGCGTCCTCTTGGGACTTGGGCTTTGTCTCTTTGGGTTTGGCACCCTATTTGGGTTTGGCAACATTTGCCTTAGGATTAGCAACTTTTGCCTTTCCTTTACCCTTGAAACCTTTCCCTTTATTAACCATCAACACTTGATCGGTTTTCTTCTTGACAATATTGGTTTCCCCAGTGTTCAACATTTGAACTAACTCGGAAAGGTTCTTATTCATGCCCCCCATGTTATAGTTCATTATGAAATTACTAAAACCTTCGGGCAATGAATTCAATATCATGTCAGTAGCTAACTCTTGGCTAATCGGAAAACCAAGCCTTTAAAGATGCTCGATGTTGTAAGTACCCAAATCCGGATCGTCCAAATCCGTCAGAAAGTTAACCGAAATCCGTTAACTGGCCCGCTCCAGGTTAACCGAAACTCGTTAAACTCCCCGTTGCCGTGCCAACGAGACGTCCCGGGACTGCCCCGTGCATCCCGATGTCGAACCGTACTTAGCACGTGACATCTCACGTAAAAGTATGGCTTTTCCTGAAAAACGCATTTTCCGGCACTTTCCGGGGGCGTTTCGGACATTTCCCGGACTGTTATTTTTAAAAACGGACAAAACCGGGACCGGGGGACGAACTCCCATGCAAAGGGTGAGTCACTGGACACGTGTCCAGCATGCCACAGCCCTCTCGTCACTCTTCAATCACAAATCAAGCTGAAAAGACCAAAATACCCCTGGTTTGCAAGCCAAGTCCGGCCGGACTCACTGTGCACATTTTCTGAAATTGCCAGCAAGTCCTTCAAATTCTCAAAATACCCCAAAACCCCCTGGATTCAGGCCAAGTCCGTCCGGACTCCTACTACAAATTTCACCTATAAATAGAAATGGCTGTCAAAGCCAAAAAAAGAGGATTTTTACACCAAAAACTCACCACCCCCACGGTCCAAACTGGTTTTCACCCCTCCCGAGCTCCCGTTCTGTCTCGGTTCGCGTGAAACCTTCATATTTCGATCAAATACGCACCCTACAACTTCGAAACAACCTTTCGAATCACTTTCCGTGTCCCGTACACACCTCCCGAGCCAAAGGAGTCGACCCTAGCCATAGGTATAACTCCCTCTCTCTAAATCTCTCGTTCCGTCTCGGTTTACGCGCCAGTCGCTATAACCGTTTCGAACGTCATTATCGAAATGTAGACGCCTTTCCGTCTAATCTGGGGTCCGATACGTTTTAGCCCCTCGATCCTCTTCTCTTTCCGTAAGAGAAGTAATCACGGGTTAAAACGGCGTTCCGACCCCGTTCCGTTTACTTTTATGTCATTTACCATTCCGGATCGATCGATCCGTTGTTTGTCATTTACAATTCCGAGCCGTTTGGTCTCGTTGATCGTCATTTACAATTCCGAGCCGTTTGGCCTCGTTGATCGTCATTTACAATTCCGAGCCGTTTGGCCTCGTTGATCGTCATTTACAATTCCGAGCCGTTTGGCCTCGTTGATCGTCATTTACGAATCCGGATCGTTTGATTCCGTTGACACTGCTTTAAATACTGTCATTTACAAGTCCGATCCGTTTGGATTGTGATAGTATTTACTTTTCAAAGTCCGAGTCGCAACCCGATTCGTTGATCGCATGTCATTTAATACGCATTTTTCCCGTAAAAATCGTTAACAATGTAATGCCCGGTTCAAAACCGGAGTTCGTCCGTCGAACTCTCTTTCAAAAACGCGCGAAATGACGTTCGGCCTCCGAACGCTCATCTTCAAACTCAAAGCCGCCATTTGACACTTAAAATCATTTAATACGCATTTTTCCCGTAAAAATCGTTAACAATGACTCGCACGGTTCAAAATCGACGTTTGCCACGCAAACGCTCATTTCAACTCAAAGTCGACGTTTGCCACGCAAACGCTCATTTCAACTCAAAGTCGACGTTTGCCACGCAAACGCTCTTTTCAAACTCAAAATCGACGTTTGCCACGCAAACGCTCATTTCAAACTAAAACCGACGTTTGTCATTCAAACGCTCGTCTTTTCAAAAGTCACCTAATCAACGTTTGTCATTCAAACCAAGATTAAGCTTGTCATTCAAGCCCCCATTTCAAAAGACACACACACACACACACACGATTTCGAGAAAGGTAGAAAGACTCGTCATGCGAGGCGTTTCGGGCGATCTCGTCATACTCTACCCGAAACGTAACCTGACCTCCGAACCTAACAATCTCTGGTACAAAAAAAAAGCTTTTTACTCGTTTTTGCTGCCAATAAAAATGATCCCCGTTTTCAAAAGCCTTTTCCTAAGTTTTTGCTACCAATAAAAACGACACCTTTTCACAAAAGCCGTTTCTCAACGTTTGGGCTCAAAATACAAAAACCGCGTGGCGACTCCTCATTTTGTTCCTTCCCATGAAGCGAGGTCTCAGACACCAACCCCTCCGCGAAAGACAACCGCCTTTTTCGCGCCCCCCGCCCGCGCGCGAAAAAGATCGGGTAATTTCAGTTGGCGACTCCGCTGGGGACAAGATACTTTTTTCAAAACTGCCATTGTTTTCTAAAAAGCCTTCCGTGGGTCAAACTTTCGTTTACCCTTCCTCGTTTTCGTGTGTGTGTTACTTTAAACCTCGAACGGTTTTTTTCAAAAGGCATTACATTGTCAACTTTTCAAAATCTTACCATGTTTGTGCATCCCCATTCATGTTTGATTTTCATGCTGTCTTTTGAACTGTGCATCATAAATTCTTTAAGACACATTCTGAAAAATCTCTGTTTTTCCCAGAAAAAGAATTTTAGTGACCGCACACTATGCGCACTTGCTGCCTCGGAACACCGCACTTCACGTGCACTTGCTGCCTCGGTACACTGCACACTACAACCCCTAACCCGGGATGGCCTTATCAGTTGCACTCCGATTGGCCTGCCAGATGCCTTTCGGGGGCGCACGGGGTCGTCCCAAACATCCCATCCTAGCCCGTGTAAGCCATGCACTCTTTGTGTCACACTTTGTCCAAGACCCCGGTTGGTTTTTGGCTTAGCTCGTGTCATAAAGCCTAAGTGTATGTTTTTCACGCCGGGCCCCGCTCCGAGTCAAGCTCGAGAGTTTTAGACCAAAGGTCGTTCCCGACCCGAAGTCTTGAGCTTTTCAGCCTTGACTTTGACGCGGAGCTCTGCCGAAAAATATACCCGAAGGTTCAATGTGACGCCGTGTCACCAAACCTCGCCGTATGTACCGTGCCAGCCACAACTTGGCCAACGCTAAAAAGCTAAGGTCTCTCGCACAAGCGAGTCAGGAGAGGTCATGCCCAAATTTTGGCACGATCCCCGCCTTAACTTAAGGACGTTGACTTCGACCGTGGCCCGTACGTCACACACGTTGAAAGTTTGTGTGATCAGCTAGCCTTAAGTTCACTTTTTCCTTTGTCGGTGGAACTCGCTTGCCTTATCAGACCTCGCTCGGGATAGTCCGTCCTGAGAAAGATGATCTACAATGGAAACGAGGGGCTTATAAGCGTAGTGACGAGATCCACTGATTAGAGATCTAGGATTAGTTGCGAAAAAGAAGACACGCTCTTTTCCAACCAATTAGGACTCTGAGAAAACGCGCTTTAAGTAAACTTTAATCGGTAACTGCACATTGCACAAGCCCGAAAACCTTGAGCCAAATACCCTTTTCCGAAGCCTAAACCCTTCCTTTCGTTCCCCGCAATGAGCGTAAAGTGGTTCAGATTTCCGGCCGCCGCCTTGCCAGATCACAGAACGGCAGCGTCAGACGGTTCTTTCGGTTCCCTCGGTTCCCTCGCCGAATTTCCGACATGTCTAGCTCACCGAGAAATCGTGATGGGGAAGGACCCCGCCACCTGTAATAGATATGACATTGGAAGAAGCCATTCGGGCTTGTGAGGTTCACAAGAGGCAAAGAAGATCGCAGAATTTCGTGGTACAGCTTTCCGAATGAGCGAGGTATAGCGGTATCCCCGCCGTACGGTACTTTTGTCCCGGTCGAGGATGACGATTCCCCAAAACCAGTTCACCAAACCTTCAATCAGTTCCTCCCCCGCCAACTTACGGGATGCCTTCCAACCAAGGAAACAAATGACCTAGGCTCCATGTTGCCACCTCTCGTGGCAACCCCGTCAATTTTGGTCACCCGGTCTACACCCATCACTCAATATCACCGGCGCACCGGCTGACCATCTCAGATGCCAATATCCCTCAATATCCTCCCGGTTCGTCCCGTTGCCTATACACGAATCCCTAAACACCGGGACAAACCCCGATACAGTCGTAAAAGGCTCCCGTATATGCTCATATACCAAGCCTTCCACCTCCAATCACTACCGCTCACGTGGTAGCACCCGGCGCCGAGCCTCACAAGCCCACCACTGACCCAACCTTAGCCTGGATGGTCGAGCAGATGAAAGACCCGAAAGCCACCATGAGCAGCTCAAAGCAGAAACGCTCAAATCCACGGATCCGGAATGGTCACGCCTCTCCCCGCCAAGTTCGTAATGCCGGAGATGGACCGATTCGATGGAACCGAATGTCCTCAAACGCACGTCGACACTTACGTTCTCGGCATGAGAGCAAAATGAGCAACCCTCCAAAGAAATGGCCGACCACTTCCAAGATACGCTCAAAAGTTCGGCGTTACGATGGTTTCGAGGGTCAAGCTCGCGGATCGCCACACACTGGGAACAGATCGCAACATCTTCCCGGAACGGTACAGATCCAACTTAGAGTGGGAAACAAGTCGCGAGGACTTAATCACCACCGAGCGTAAAGCGGATGAAAGTGTTGGGGAATTCTACAAGAGATGGAGCCGGAAACTCTCCGAGATCATGGAGCCACTCTCCAAAGACGAACAGATGCGGATCTTCAAGTCCCGCTTAAGACCGTCCATCGTAACTCTCATCGGGCCACAATTTCTTCCTGCATCTCCGGGCCATGGTCAATGCCGGCTCACGCTCGAGAAGGATCTCAAGGAAAAGTTGGCTACCGCACAGCCATACGTATACCGCTCAACAGCCGCATTCAATCCCGCACCGCCCCGAAAGGGAAAGATACGTCTGCCAACTACGTCCATCGTGGACAATAGGGTAAATGTAAAACCCACCCCGCAAAGCAACAATTCTACTCGAAAGAACTGTCGTACACTTCGACAAGTTGGACATGCCACCGAGCAAGATGCCGGAAGGGTTAATCAAGGAGGGTCTCCTTAAGCCCGTTGCCAATTACAAACCCAAAGTTCCCGTAGCCAATGCGGACAAGAGCAAATACTGCGCCTTCCATCGCATCACGGCCATACCACCGACAATTGTTTGGGGTTACGATACGAAATCCGTAACTTGATAGAAGAAGGCAAGTTAGAGCGCCCCCATGGCCCAATACAGTCGGGAATCCCTTTCCGAACAATAACAGCGTGAATTCCATTGAGTGGGTGCCCAAGAAGAGTGCCACGTAACCGGTTTCTCCGCCTCTTTCACCGGATCCTCCTCTAATGTCCACATCGCCTACGATGTTTGCGATCGCTTCCGCCCGCCCGAGTACGAGTCTCGAGAAACCGTCCGAGCAATCCTCCGAGAAAACAAAGAAGAAATCCTCTCAACAAAGAATCGAGAGAAAGATACGAAGCCGAGATACCAGTGTAGGTACACTTGGGAGAACCCTCCGGAGGTTCGACTACTACGCATCAGTACTCGGCCAAATTCCTCTTTGCCTCCCGTGCCATGCAGCCTTTAGAGCAAACAGGTGGGAAAGCCGAAAAGTCCCGCCGAAACCGTAATTCTGCCCCTGACACCGGAATACCTCGGATCTTGGTAATCTTATCACAATGTAAGCCTAACCTCCGCGGATCGCCCAAGATTCAATTTGTCCACTTTCCGAGCTCGACCGCAAAGGAAGATCAAGGTTAGCTTGGCAATCGCACTCGATCAATGTGCTAACCAAGGGCGGCAACCGCCACAGCAGCCTCAACACACTCCCCGAGGTTCCACCAAAGGCTTTACCTCGCAAGAGGAAGACAGAAACGGATGGCCGGATGACTCTCCTTCTACGGATAGAGACGAGATCTACGACTCCCGCCGTATGGCAGCATGATCACGTTCGTGACGAAGACCTACCGAGAGATGCCTCGGGGCACAACGAAGCTCTGTACATCACTCTCAAACTCAACACCATATCACTCCCCGGAGTATTGGTAGATAACGGGTCAGCCGTTAATGTCCTCCCTCTCAAAGATGATGCGAGCTCTCCGCATCCATGAAAGCCATCTCGATACCGTCTACTCGGACTATCAAGGCCTACGACAACTCGTCTCGTCCCATCCTGGGGACAAGTGACTCGAACTCGGTTCGAAACCCAAATGGTGCCAAAGAAATTCCACGTGATGGACATTCCATCCGAATTCACAGCCTTCTTTTGGGACGCCCTTGGCTACACCACATGAAAGCCATAGCTTCCACTCTCCATCGCGCGTCAAGTTCATTAACCGGCAGGAGATCTTGAAGTCATCCGAGGGGATAGTTTCCTCATAGGAAACGAAGCCGAGACAAGAGCCAAGCGTGTCCGCACTCGTGCACCGGGTTACCTCCTTCGAATCAACCAAGGGACTACCGGCAAATCTCATCGTAATCCTCGTAGTCCGGAGATGCCAACTATGTAAACGTACTCGAGCAAAGTGCACTCATAAGCGTCCGATACATCAAGTTCAACTGCCGTTTCCAACATTTGGAGGCAGCATTGGAAGGAAACGCCGAACATCGCCATGATGCGGGCGCACATAAACCCCGTCTCCGCTCTGAGATTTGTCAAGCATTCTCCAAACCAACTCTCTCGGCTCCCGCCAGCGAAGAGATCTTTGTGATAAAGGTCAACAAGCACCGTCATTCTCGTGATGAATGCATGGAAGTCGTATGGGATGTCCTCCACGAGGAACTACCCGCCGCACCCCTTTTCTCCAACGAAGAGCATGATGTTTTCCTAGCCGCTCCAACAACGCAACCGGACGCAATACGCCCCTACACCGGATTGAGCGATCGATGACGATGAATCCTGACTCTCCGGAGTCGAGGACGCGCGCACCCGCAAGCGCACCTCCGCATTCACATGCTCGCTTTGAGGACGGAACTCCTTCCGATCGTGTCACCTACGACCAAGGTTCCAATACCATGGAAATTGTCAAGCTCAATGTCCAAGAAGATGTGCAGCCTATCCGATAATTGGAAGCACGTGATTCACGCAACGAGGAATCCTCCGATCAAGTAAAGGACGACGACTTCGTCAATATCATCTATTCCGTATATCCCGATGAAGCCAAGGATCCGGTCCTTGTTATCGATTCTCGCAACACCAAGGTCACCTCGATGACCGCTCGCTCACGGTAAACGAGGCTCGCCAAGCGAGCTCAGAGCTCATCCCTACTTCCGAGTACCACTCCCAGCTGCAACCGGCCCGTGCCGGGCCAAGCTTATACCCTCAAACGCCGCCAAGGCCAAGGGCAACAAAGCCAAGGAGACCAAGCTCCTCACCCCGCTACAAGTCGATCAACCTCGGGAACGCTTCCGCAGCCCACCCCGAAAACATCTCGCGAAAGTCTTCCCGCAAGGCGTAGCCGCCTTCCGACACAGAAATGACCACCTCAAAGCATCAACATGCTTCAGCTCGATTCTACTCCCGGTCACCACGGCCCCGGATTCGTACATCCCGCGCCGACCGCTAGCTTTGATAGACTTCGCGATCGAGCGAGATCACGAGACCGTCAACATTGCAGAATTCAATACCCCGTGGGGTCAATCAAGTAGATATGGGCAAACTTCTTGGTGATCGAGATCAAGGAAGGCCGCATGGAATGTCCTAGTCCGACTTCCTTCGTCAATGTAATCCAAGTGTTCCCGCCATTCGGCGATTTGAATGTAATCACGGTTCGGACACTAGCCGGACGATGCGCACCTACGGAGACCGCCAGGTCTCGCAAGGAAAGCTCTCATGGAGCTAGCCGCTCAAGAAAGTCGTCTTTGGGACGAAGACCAAGCTCGAAAGACCTACAGTGGACCAAGCCCTTAAAGTGTCACAGCCTTCAGACAGAAAGCTAGAGGCCACTCTAGACCAATTCGACCTCAAGAGTGTTGCTCATGGTAACTTCCCTGACTACCGTCTGTTCTCATCCAACCCCCTCGCTGTGCAAGGGTGGTCAACGGTCCCAATGACCTAGGAGATGGAACGACACAAAGAAACGAATCCCGCCGCTTACCTTCCCGAGGAAAGCAAGTTCTCTCGTGAAAGCGACGACGAAGATGATGAAACCATTCTCTTCCAAGCCGGCATGAAGTCAACAAAACCGGACTCCCAAGTGGTCCTCGGGAGGATGGGAACGGATCATTACCGCACTCAAATTGAAAGGCCAACTCGTGGAGGAAGGTCTATTTAAAAACAGGAGGAGGATGGAAATTGCCTCGAGCAACTACTCGTGGAAATTCCACACCTGCATGTACTTCGCTTACGTAAACGATCAATCGGGACAAGAACTACCACATGGGCCGATGTTCGGGAAGCTGTGTACTCACCTTCCGACATACCCGCCACTCGATAAAGCAGGAGAAAACTCTCCCCGATGGAGGTTTACCTAGACCGCCGCACGCAGCTTCAAAGAAGCACCGGCTATTCTCACACGGGAAGAAACGCAGCGCTAACTCTCGACGCAGCTCCGCCGCAAGAAGGTTGATCCGGGCCCGTGAGCGGAGGAAAACTAGCAAACCACGAGTATCGCTGCACCCAACTCTGCACGCCCCGAGTATGCTCAAGAAGAAGGAAAGGAACGCGATATACCGTGAAGAGATCAAGGAGACCGTTCGCTAAGCCGAGAACTCTCCAACCTCCCCGAGGGTTAACAACGCACGCTCGCCTGTGCAACCACCGTTGTGCACCGACATTCGAACAATCGCGTCAAACCGTAGGCTACCTCCCCGCAGAGGCACCTAAGCGCATCCCGGGGACGTAATCCGCCAAGCCGCCGAAGCTCCCTGAATTCATCCACAATCAATGAGTTGAGGGAAGACATATGGCCCTATGCTACGAGGAATCCTCCTCTAACTATGGCTCAACTCAGAGCACTGCTCGTAAGGGACCAAACCCGATGTCGGGCTGCTCTAACCCGATCGGGTCAAATCCATGCATTACCACCTAAGGCCACCAAAGCCGACGGAGCGACTGCAATCCGGCCACTCAAGACGCAAATTCCTTGAAAGAGGACCCGATCCTCACTGCCTCAAGCGCACTCAGCGAACATTTCCCTTTCGTCTCGCTCACCTCCTCTTATCCTCACAAGCTCAAGCTAGAGGAAAGCTCGGCCCGTACCATGGTCCCCGTGGACGCAACCCCGCATGAAGTCATTCAAATGATCGGCAACATCCACTATGGCAACATTATCACCTTCACGTATTTGGACCTTCCAAAATTTGGGGCCGATCACAATGAGCCGCTCTACATCACAAACCACTGACGAGCGTCGCCTTCCCCGCGTGTTGGTAGACGCGAGGTTCCGAATGAATGTCTTCGCCCGCCAAGATGATGGACCCGCTTGACATCAAGCCCACGTATCTTAAGCCTTCACCCACACCGTCAAGGCCTACGACTCTACTTCCCGTACGCTTCCTGGGTTGCTACTCTCAACATCTCGGTTCGGCAAGCGGGTGATCCCCACCGAATTCCAAGTGTCGGGACATTCCAATCACTTTCACAGCCATCCCGGGGCGTCCCCGCCGCATCAAATCAATGGCGTGGCATCCACCCTTCACCGCTGCCTCAAGTTCATGCAAGGCAACGAGCTAACTACGCCTACGGCGACGTGTCACCACCGAGGGACCAAAGACCAACGACATTCCAAAGATTGGAAATCAAGCATAATGACGACATGCCATTAACTGGATTCACTCGAGACCTCCAAGATCCAAATATGCAACGTGGACCTTCCACTGTCTCACGACTCGTATTCCTCCCGCCACGAGGATGATGAAACTCATGAACTTCATCCTGTGATCGGGGCTCGGCAAAAGGCCGCAAGGCCAACACCAAGTTATTGAAGTCAAGGACCACACCACGGTCCAGGGGCTTCGCTACGTGCCAACACCGGCCGACATCAAGGAAGACAAAAGGCTCGCCCCGCACCAAGGCAAAGCAGCTCGCAAAAGGGGAACCTCCGACGGCACACCCAACCTCCGACCTTACAGCTTTGCCCTCGATCATTACTTCACCAAGGGAACCGACGGCAGAACCGAGGGGACCAACAAGGGAACCGACAAATAGAATCGAGGGGACCGACAAGGGAACCGACAAAGCAGAACCGAGGGGACCGACAAGTGGAACCGATGAAGATGAGAAAGAAGCAGGATAGTCAACACCAAGACTACAGAAGAATGGAACAGCTAGCACGGGACCTCAAGCGTTTCAGAGGACTCAAAGCTAATCCAATAAGGGGAGCGTTCCTCGACATCACAGCCTCTACCTCGACCAACCGCCACCACAAACCAAAGCATGAGTACACATTCAAGTGGAATCCTGCACTTGGAGGAGCAACT
The DNA here is from genome assembly GCA_022495995.1 of Adenophora triphylla var. japonica. Taxonomy (NCBI): domain Eukaryota; kingdom Viridiplantae; phylum Streptophyta; class Magnoliopsida; order Asterales; family Campanulaceae; genus Adenophora; species Adenophora triphylla. Next base: position 76,708 of record JAFEMH010007565.1, read on the forward strand.
CAAGGTACTCTCCATGGGAAACAAGTTGTTCGGATCACCGCCGAGGCCACATTCGAGACAAGCAAGTCCAAAGCGTAAGGAACCGTAATTCATAGAAGACGCTCAAATGACCAGCCTCTACGTAGTCCTGTTTGAAGAAGTCATGGAGTTGCCCAACTTGATCGATCGGGCTCCGACAACAGATGATCGCTATGATAGGGACAGCAGAGCCAAGCCTCTCGATCCCCGCACCCTCATCAAGCATCCAAAGAATGCCACCGAAGAATTGGGTAACTTTCACCGACCAAGGGCAAGCCAGTGCACTTGGAAGACAAGCCGGGCCCGCACCCACATCTCCCTAAACCCGATCTCAAACCCTCTCGAGCCGGCCTTGTCGAGTCCACCCTTCCGAGTCATCCAACGGCCTTACGCCGAGGACTATAATGTTGTAGCCAATCATGTATTCCCGTTCTTGTTTAATGAAAAGTCCGACCTTTCTGAGTATCCTCTCATTGCCACTTTAACAACCGATAAGTTAACAAACAACTTAAAAGACGTTAATAATTCAATTGATAAAGAAGCGTACACATTAAACGAACAATACATTAAAGAAGTTCTCGAGCGTGTAGTTGACCAAGAGGACAACCGGCCCAAGCCGCCGAAGAGGTTATGACCAAAGTGAACCCGGGGTCAGCCGCAAGAGCCTAAAGAGACACAAGCTGGGCGCTTCTTCGCCGATGCGTAAAAGAAGCCCCGATAAGCCTCCTCCGGAGTATGTTGACGTGTTCGCCTCGTCATACCAGACATGCCAGACTCGATCCTCAATCGTGGAGCACATTCCCCGGATCCCGAATCCAAGCCTGTCAAACATGTAAGCCGCGCAAGATCAAGCCAGAGCGGTCCTTGCAAGTAAAAGAAGAAATTGAGAAAATGCTCCGAGTTGGTTTCATCGAGTGATTGAGTACTCCGACTTGGCTCTCCAACATCGTGACGGTCACCAAGGCCAACGGAAAGGTCGATGTCAGCGTGGATTTCCGGATCTCAACAAGGCCAGCCCTAAAGATGATTTCCCATCGCCTAACATCGACATGCCGGTCGACACCACGGCAAATTTCAAGTAAAGTCCTTCGTGGACGGGTTTCGCCGGATACAAAGTATCAAGATGTCCGAGGAGGATCGTGCCAAGATCGCCTTCACCACTCCATGGGGGACATACTGCTACACGGCCATGCCGCTTCGGTCCGAAGAACGCCGGGGTTATTTTTACCTGTGCAACGGGCCGCAAATGTGCCTCTTCCATGACATGATTCACAAAGAAATCGAAGTATATGTCGACGACATGATCATCCACTCCAAGGGATCGACATGCAGACATGACAGATCCGAGGAAGTTCTTCAACAGACTCGAGAAAACACCCATGAGGTTGAACTCCGGCAAAGTGCACCTTCGGCGTCAAGCGCGGCAAGGTACCGGGATACATGGTTACGTAAAGAGGTATCGAAGCCGATCCTGTGAAAATCAAGGCCATCATCGACATGAAGCCGCCTCAAACCCCGATGTAAGTAAAGAGCTTCATGGGAAGACTTCGCACATCGCCGCTTCATCAACCGCTGACATCTCTCTCGCGAGCCCATGTTCAAACCGATGAAAAAGAATGCCGACATCAAATGGGACTCCGAGTGCCAAACAGCCTTCGAGAAAATCAAGACCTACTTGGTTAATCCCCCACTTCGTGCCCGCCACATGAAGACAAGCCACTACTCCCGTATCCGACAAGAATGTGACACGCCAATCGGAGCAATGCCGGGCACAAGAACAGAAAGATTCCAAGGTTGAGCATGCAATCTACTTCGTAGTCGAAAGCTTCAAGGAAGTGAACTCACTACTCAAGACGTCGAGAAAACTTGTACCGCCTGGTATGGGTAGTCGGAAACCGAAACACTACATGCAAGCCGCATTCTGCTCCCTGTCTCCAAAGTGGACCCCGTCCGATATCTCTTTGACAAGCCATCTCGTCAATGCGGCTAGCCAAGTGGTCATTCTTCCCGGCCGAGTTCGACATCAAGTACATGGTCGAAAATCAACAAAGGGCGCAGTAATGGCGCATCGCCGGCCGACTTCCCAAGCAATGAACCTAAGGGTCCCGATCCGCAATTTCCTGACGACGGAATCTTTTCACTTGACAACGCAAACCGCCGGCAACTCTTCTTCGATGGGGCAGCCAACAAGAAGGGGAATGGTATTGGAATGCTCCTTGTCGATCCCAAGGACGAGCATACTCCCATAGCCATCAAGTCAATTTTGAAGCAACCAACAATGCAAACAGAATACGAAGCCTGTGCAACAGGTTTGGAAGCCGCCTCGAGCGCAACATCTCGTAGCCGGATGTATATGGAGACTCAAAGCATTGATCATCAATCAAGTATCCAACAAATGGAAGACGGTAGATTCCGCCTTCGAAGTACCACGCGTACATGGAGGAGCTCATTGCTCGCTTCAAGGACATCTCTTTTCACTATTTGCCAAGAGACAGTGAAACCGCTCGCAGACGCCCGGCAACCTCGCCTCTTGTCGAAATTCCCGATGGGAAAGCAAGAAACCCCTCGATAGGCACGGAAACACCCGCCTATTGCTGTGAGATCGAAAAAGAAAAAGAAACGATCGACGAACCCCGGTACAATCAAATTTACCAACATTCTCCAAAGCGGAGAAGCTTCCTTCACAAATGAAGATGGAAAATACAAAGAAGGGATCAAAGCCAAAACATGATGGCATTAAAACGCCCGGCATCCCATTTCGTCATTCGGGGTATGTTGTACAAGAAGCGCCACTGCAAGGGCCACTTCCTTCGGTGTGTAAACAAAGAAAAAGCCGCGAGCTAATGAACGTAAGTTCACAACGGAACTCGCGGTCCGCACATGAACGCCCGAGCATTGACACGCATCATTCTCCGTATGGGATACTATTGGATATCAATGGAAACAGATCGCATCCAGCTTCGTCCGAAGCCGCGACAAATGTCAACGGTTCTCCAACCTCAATCACATCCCTCCTCACGAACTCTATTGCATGACTACGCCATGGCCTTTCGCCACATGGGGAATCGACGTCATCGGCAAGATCACTCCTCCAGTGGAGCAATGGTCACGCAGTTCATTTTAGTCGCAGCCGACTACTTCACCAAATGGGTAGAAGCCGTATCGTACAAGGTACCGAATTCTAAGAAGGTGGCCGAGTTCATCCGAGAGAACATCATGTGCCGATACGGAGTGCCCAACGAGATCATCTCCGACAATGGGACTCACTTCAAGGAGATTGTGACCAACTACCGACCGAATCTCCGTAGTCACACGTCACAAGTCTTCCTTACGTACCACAAACCAATGGTGCAAGTAGAGGCACCAACAAGACTCTCGCCATGATAATCGAAAGATGACCACTGCAGGTCGGATCGGCCCGAAAAGCTACATCTAGCTCCTCCTGGGATACCGAACACCGCCGAACCGCCACAGGGAGACTCGTTCGCACTTACCTACGGAATGGAAGCGATGTTACCCGTGGAATTGGAAATTCCATCCTCCGAGTCCTCTTGGAAAACGGGATCAATGAAGTCGAATGGCTACAGAGCCGTCACGACGAACTTGCTCTACTCGACGAGCGCAGATTGAAAGCCATGGAACACACTCGAGCCTATCGTGAGCGTAATGGCACGAGCATTCGACAAGAAAGTCAAGATCCGAGACATCGAGAAGGCGACTTGGTGCTAAAGGAAAAGCCTCCTACGCGTACCAATCCCCTAAAGTGGGAGCCTACCTCGGATAGGACCGTTCGTGGTACAAAGAATCTTCTCCTGGGAGGAGCCATGAAGCTAGCATTTGGACGGAAACCCTTTCGTTAACCCCGTGAACGGAAGCAAGCTCCGCAGATACTTCGCTTGAGGAAGAGCACGAGTCAACTCTCCTTCCCCATACACCGTCCCCGCAAATTAAAGTGCTAAAAGAGTAATACCCAACCGGATACATTCCCGCTAATGATCCAGGTAAAAATAGTGGTCGCACTTCTTTTGTCTTTGTTTTTCTTAAATTCACCTAAAGTGTCGAACTACTTGGTGACCCGAGCCCCTTAGTCCAATTGTAAAAGGGGAACGTAGGCGCCATCATTGGTTCGGTTCAAAAACAAAAAAATACAATAAGCATCAATTGCTTGTGTTTCGAAAACTCTTTTCATTTAACCTACAAATTCATAACGGTTAAAACATTCTTTGATGAGTTCAAGCACGGCCAACTCTTGACTCGCTACACGCTAGCAAAACTACAATAAAACATTAATCAATTAATGTGTCTCGCAATGATAATGGGTGGATACTCGGATGCAAATAAGTTAGTCAACCTAGTTTCCCGTACTAGGTCCTTCATCCTTCTTCCCCTTCCCTTTTCCCCTACAGTCAGTTTCTTCACCTTCGCGTAGAAATATTCTCGGTAGGCCTTCTACCCGGCCTGCAGGTGGACTCTTCCCCATGCCTCCGTTTCAAGCCTCGCGCCGGCCAACGCAGCCTCTTTCTCTAGCTCTGTCTCGAGCCGCCTCGCTTCGAGCCATCATCACAAAGGCTTTGAAGGATTGGCCTCCCGATCGCACACTTGCGGGCCATAATCAGCCATGGCACGCCAGCATTTATCGATTCCTGTGGTTAGCCCTTGCTTCTGTCCTCCTCGAGGTCGTCGAGTCGTCCACGCTGGGGTTTTACGGGTCCATGCGCAGCTGAATTAAGCATTAAAACATAAAACCCAAGAAGCCCTAGGATCCGTTTCTAGTACAATTAATTTAAATTCCTATGAGATAGAATTAAAACCAAACCTTGAAAACGCTTTTCCGTCTCGAGCTATCGAACGATTTGGATTATGTGATATCGAATCACAAAACTTCGTTCTTCAACTTGCTTAAACTCTAGGCCTTGGATCGATGAACGAGCCGAAGACCCTCTTTTGGTATCCACACTCAATGAATTCAAGAACAACTTCTTGATGATTGCTAGATCTAAAACCTTGAAGAATATCTAGAGTATTTTGTCATATGAATTTTGATTGAAAATTTCGGTTAGCTTCTAGGTCCGACGTAACCTCGTATTTATACTACAATAGTAAGAATACTTCTCCTAATCGTATTAGGAGAGACAGTCAGTCACAAAACGCCAGTATCGGCTCGATATGTCACGCGGTATATTAAGCCATTGGCTTAATATGTCGCGCGCGTATATATAGCCGATAGCGTAAACTCTCAACTATTCTTCCTCCTGGTTTAACCAATTCATTCTAGTTGTGTGTGACCCAATAGGATTACATTATGTTGGCAATGAGTTCATCATCATATAGTCGAATCTCATAAGACATGTTTTAAGCCACTCAAGCAAGCCATTATGTCTACTCCAAATAATGTAACGTAAGAGTTCACGTTTCCAATGGTGTACTTCCATTTATCCCTTTGTCTCACGATGTTATATTGAAACACAAGTCATGGTCCTTTGTCAACTTGTTATTGTTCAATGCTTTCTTCGATTCTTGAGTATAATGATAATTCCAATCATATTGGGGTACCGGCCATACACTTTCATCATTATCACTCATCGAGGGGCCCAAGCATAACATCTCTCTCTCCGAGGGACAAATTCCTTCTGACTTATCATCCTTCCCACTCATGAATCCGATCATGCCAATGATAGTCTTTATAGATATCGTGTTAAGATACTCGTTTGGACGTAAAATCAAAACATGACTTTCATCATATGTAAGGTTACGATAATCTTAGGTCTAGGAAATAAATGAAGTAACCGTATTGAGATTTAAGTATGACATTTGACCCATGACATAAATCTCATGCGGGTCATGTCTGGGCAAATACTTGTTCTCTAACAAGTACCCATAATTTCAATGTGCATCTCTTATGCATATAATCATCACATGATTATCCATTGACAATTATACTAAATTTATTCCTCTTAATAATTGTAGTGACGTAGATTATTATGTAAACAAATATACAAAACATATAATAATCAAATAATAAACATCTCATATAATAATAAATAATGGTCAACACATAAGTCTTATCAATCATAAAAGGCCTAGGGTGTAGCATAACACCAACAACAGCCTCCCACTCGCACTCAAGGCCCAATCTACCACGTATCGAATACTCCATGGACTCAATACTAACATTTGGACCATCATGTTTAGCTTGCGGGAGAGCCTTAGTTAATGGGTCCGCCACGTTGTCATCGTTGCTCTACTCGCATATCTTTAACGTCTTCCCTTTCTCTACATATTCCTCACGGGATAATGTGGAAACGTCGAAGTATGTGTTTGGATCTCTACGTGATCTTGGTTCCTTTGCGTTGTGCACATAGCACCATTGTTATCAGCAAAGCAAAGTTCAATAGGGTCTCTGATGCTTGGAACGCACTTCCAAAATCACTAATGAACTTCTTTGATCCAAACCGCTTCTCTTAGCCGCATTGGATGCCGCTTATGTACTCCGCCTTCGATTGTAGAATCAAGACCGACGTACTTTGCATTCCTGGAACTTTTCCAACTCACAAGCATCCTCCATTGGCCAGCGTAAAACAAAAATCCGCATCAGCGATCCGAAATCATCTTTGCTCGGCTTGGAAGCTAGCATCTCGTGTAGCCTTTTACTACAAGATCTTCTTCCATTCCTCCAAAGATTCCAAGAATACATCCTTAGTTCTTTCGTAAGTACTTAAGGATATTCCTTGATCGCTATCCACCGTGGTTCACGGATCCGATTGGTACCTCACTCGTCATGCTTAGAGCACACGTAGATGTCGGGTCTAGTACATAACATACAGCATACATGATAGACCCAATTGCCGAAGCATATGGAATACCATTCATTCTCTTTCGCTTCATCATTAGCTCTTAGGACTTTGATTCTTCAAGCTTAAGCAGATATACCATGCAACATCGTAAGTTTCTCTCTTTTTAGAATTCTTCTCCATTTGGAATTCCTTCTAAGGTGACTTTTGCTGTCAATGTAAGTATTTTGACTTAAACCAATCATCCTTCTATAAATCTTTGGATACCAAGGATATATGCGTGCTTCGCCTATATCTTTCTATTGAAAAGTACTTTTCAACCAAGACTCTGACAAATTTCTAAATATAGAACGTCATTTCCAATGAGTAAGATATCGTCGACATACAACAATAAAAATAGTGCCACGCTCCTACTAATTTTCTTGTATAACACAAGGTTCATCTTCGTTCTTGATAAAACCAAACTCCTTGATTGCTTCATCAAAACGTAGATTCCAACTCCTCGGGGCTTCTCGCTTCAATCCATAAATGACTTTAGCAACTTACACACCTTGTTAGAATTTTCTCGGACTTGAAGCAAAACCTTCGTTGTGTCAGATTGCATACATCCTCAAGTAGCCCCCATTAAGGAAAGCTGCTTTGACATCCATTTGCCGCTATCTTCATAGTCATACACATGCGGCTATGGCAAGTAAAATTCTAATAGACTTAAGCATAGCTACAGCGAAGTGGGGTGCGTTCATCATAGTTTACTACGAGTCCGCTTATATCCTTTAGCTACTAGCCTAGCCTTATAGGTGTGCACCTTCCCATCCATGTCGGTCTTCTTCTCGAAAACCCATTTGCACTCCTACGGTTTTTACATTCTTCGGTGGATCAATCAAGTCTCCAAACTTGATTATCACCTATGGATTGTATCTTGACTTCATGGCTTCTTGCCATTTTTCTCCGAATCCAGTGCTTGTTATCGCTTCTTGACAGCAAGTGGGTTCATCATTTTCGATTAACTCCACTTCATCACTCTTCCGTAACGCAGAAATCCATATCTCTAAGTTCGGATCGTGACTCTACCACTTCTATGAGGGAACTTGTGCATCTTGG